>OZ024871.1:70271744-70516744 GCA_964017185.1 Rugalucina vietnamica
CGAGGTTGCTTGATCTAGATAATGCTGCCACGGTTCAACTGGTGGTTTTTCTTTTGCTCCGGATAAGTTGTTTTGTCGCCGCCAGGCAGCTTACTGTAAATGTGAGTCCTCGTTTGTGGTTATCATAATTTATATATTTTTCCCCTCTTGATTCATTGACTAGTAAGAGATTCACAACGAAAACCGAATAACTAACTAAATGTTGCGAACCTCTGCAGAAATTGAGGGTGAGGTTAGGCGCCTGTAAAACTAGTTTAAGCCTACCAGTAATTTTATTACTGATCGTTCTAAAGCAACACTTCTGTAGTTGTTCTTATTGTTTTATGTTATGGTGTTGAATTTTTGTGCTGTTCGTACCTAATGTGCGTTTTCATATTTTAGTCAAGTTTGGGTAACTGAGTGGCCGCCTATAGGGAAATAACTGCTCACTCGGCTTACGATACGTTTTCTCAGTATATGTACCTTAGTGTTAATTTGGTTCTTTTCCCACCTCGGTTTTTGGAGTGGAATTTTCTTTCTGAATGCGCCATTTCCTGATCATTGTCTACTTTTACTTTTTTCAATATATTATATAGAGTTCGGTGATGACTCGTTGGCCACATTTTAGGAAAGGGCTGGTCACCAGACTAATCAATTTTTCTCCCGTTATCAGCATTTTTTATTTTGATTTTTCCCAACTTGGGTTTAGGGGCGGGAATCTGTTTCGGATCGTGCTGGTTCCCGGCCATTGCTTATGGTTTATTTTCCGGAGATTACACACAAGATTATGCCTTACATTTAACACTATTAGTACACTTTATTTGAGCCGCCTCATGGGGAAACCAACAATCTGCATATACGAAAACAAAGGCGCAGATCAGCTTCGCACTAACTGCGAAGCTGATCAGCGCCTTTGTTTTCGCTACACGGATAGTACAATTCCTCTACTTTCTAAATCCAAAATTCCCAGTCTCTAGCCATCTTCTGTGCTTGTACAGGCTGGTTTTTGTCAGACCTGTTCGGAAACCACATTGTTGGTTTTCCCACGAGGCGGCTCATTTCATTGCTTTAACACTTGAAATGGCAGTCTAAGAGGAATGCTTGTTATAGACCACTACATTCATGAATACAATCACGAAAACATGTCCGTGCAATATGTACCCCCTTAAACCCCACTTTTATATAGAAAAAACTGGGGTATGCAGGGGTATACATATTTTTCTTATTTTTGCTCCAAAACATAGATTGTGGGTACTCGTTAGAACCGCCTCGGCTCCAAAACATAGATTGTGGGTACTCGTTAGAACCGCCTCGCCGAGGCGGTTCTAACGTGTACCCACAGTCTATGTTTTGAGCAAAAATAAGAAAAATATCAACATTTTTCTAGTGAACAATTTCATTTTTTCAGCCAATTTTTTTTTTCTGAATATTACATGGACAAGTTTTCGTAATGCATTTTCTAAGTCATTCATATAAATACACATAGAACACCATCCATTGCAGTGTATTGTTCTTAAAGATGGTGTTGTAGTTCTATTTGTTTTATGTCTTGGAGTCGATTTTTGTGCTATTTAAACTTTATGTTTTTTCATAGCTTAAGTTCGGGTAACTGAATGGCCACCTATTGGGAAATAGCTGCTTACTCAGCTTACGATATGTTTTCTAAATATAAGTAACCTAAATGTCAATTAAGATTTTTTTCCACCTTGGTTTTTGAAGTGGGAATTTCTTTCTGATTGCGCCCTTTCCTGATCATTTCCTACTTGTACCTTTTTGATTAAATTTACTGTAATTCTCTTTGATTCCATGTTGCCAAATCTATAGGGTTACTGATGAGGCTTGAGTTGCCGAAACCGCGGTATGACCCATCCCTTTTCTCATTTATATGCTCACTGCTCTTTAAGGATCTCAGTTTTATTTTTATTTAAGGACAGTGGTCAAGTAATTTTTGCTGATGTTCATATATAATTTTTTCAGAATATGCTTGACACAGATCAATTTCAATGTAGACTTTACAGATAGAAAGATTACTATTCAAGGACAAGGACTAGAACCCATGGTGCGTGCCTATTCTATTACATTACATTACCAACACAAAATCAGCGCAAAAACAGACAAAAATTAAATTAAATTAAACGACAGATAGCAGATAATGAAATTGTGAAACATCTGTTGATATTTGATATTAAATGAATTTCAATCCACGGGAGGTGTAAATTCAAAAGTCTGCAATGTAAAGTACATGGAGTTGAAGGGAGCAGAATCAAGAAAATAATATTAATAAATTATAAGCTTCAGAAATGGATGCAAATAAACTTAAACTCCAGACAAACAGACACCAGGTGGGAAAACTGGGCAACAGAATCGTCAGAAAAACCTCCACAACCCGCATGAAGAGCAAGACCAGCTCTTACTAACAAAATTGCCATTGGGCTAGCAAAGACCAAAAGCCAAGTTGGCAATCGTAACGAAGAGGCAAATATAACATACAGATAGGGTAACAAAGTGGCAAATATAATATACAGAAAGGGTAACAAACAAGCAAATGTAATATACAGAAAGGGTAACAAAGAGGCAAATATAATATACAGATAGGGTAACAAAGAGGCAAATATAATATACAGATAGGGTGACAAAGAGGCAAATATAATATACAGATAGGGTGACAAAGAGGCAAATATAATATATAGCTAGGATAACAAAGAGGCAAATATAATATACAGATATGGTAACAAAGAGGCAAATATAATATACAGATAGGGTGACAAAGAGGCAAATATAATAATAGATAGGGTAACAAAGAGGCAAATATACTATACAGATAGGGTGACAAAGAGGCAAATATAATATACAGATAGGGTGACAAAGAGGCAAATATAATATATAGATAGGATAACAAAGAGGCAAATATAATATACAGATAGGGTAACAAAGAGGCAAATATAATATACAGATAGGGTAACAAAGAGGCAAATATAATATACAGATAGGATAACAAAAAGGCAAAAAATAATATGCAGATAGGATAACAAAGAGGCAAATATAATGATGATATAGCATGTGAATCCACTATATAGAGTTAACCTATGTAAATATTTACTCAAGTCATGAAATAACATGGAATAATTATATTGGAGACACAAATCCTATATGTATCGTTCTTTGAACTGATATACTTCTTTATTTGACTTCATACGAACCTCTTTTTCTCTTTTTGATCAAAATAATTTCGTATCTGATATCCAAATGTATCTACATAAACTTTATGTCTGTATAGTAGAACAACTATTACTTTTTTACGCAATACAATTCAGCAGACTATAAAATGTTAACTTAAAATTAATATCACAACTTGTATCCGTCATTATTAGTGTATAATTAATATCTTTGTTGCAGGAGAGGAGCTAAATAAGCAGTTTGCTTCGGCTCTGATCCTGTTTGACTGTGTATATTCATGTTTGTATTATATGTTATCAGATGAAATAAATATGTTTTAAGTAATATAATGTACAGATAGCGTAACAAAGAGGCAAATAGGATAAGATTAATCACAGCAGAAACACATTGAAATGGTACAATATGTACTAGACCCTCTCTCTTCAATCCAGCGGAAACAACTGTTAGTATAGATTACTGGTGGACCGAAATGACTTCGGAAAGAATCATAAGTCTCCCGCCTAAATGTTGGAAGGGTCTGACGGCTTTTATGAAGAGTATATATATTATAGATAATCTGCTGCGCAATCTATGAGAAAACATATAACAAATCCTGGACCAATGGAAATCATTTCACTGCCTTGAACTTGAAATTTTGAAAATTTCTATAGCAGCTCATTAAAGATTTCTTGACAGTATACTTGTTTCGTTACTTTTTTGCAAGTAAATGGAATGTCACTCAATACAAGGAATTCTAATTATATGTTTTGCCACACAGTAGTTCTTTGCCCTAGAATAATTCATTAAGTTATACATCATTACAGTGTAGATAGGTTTTATTACATTTTGCGTATGGAAGACTACAAAAATGATATGTTCAAAATATATACTAATGTGGTAACAGGTGTTATGATTAATGAGTATAGGACTCTGTTCATATATAAGCCGCCTTGTGGGAAAACCAACAATGTGGTTTCCGAACAGGTCCGACACAAACCGGGCTGTACAACTACAAAAGCAGGCTAGAAGCTTGGGACTTTGGAGTTAAGTAGAGGAGGAATTGTACTATCCGAGTAGCGAAAACAAAGGCGCTGATCAGCTTCGCGGTTACCGCGAAGCTGATCTGCGCCACTGGTTTCGCCTATGCAGATTGTTGGTTTTCCCATGGGACGGCTCAATTATGTCTACGCACTTCGTACACGTGGTACATAATTAAACCCCGCCGCCATTAAAACATTTTGTCTAGGTTTTATGCAAATGAATCTGCACAGACCAATAAAGTAATAAAAAAAATAAACACTGACCAGCAACTAGCATGGTAAGAAACATACATTCGTTCCCAAAAGCGATGTGTTAGCAAATAATAAGATTGAACACTGTTGTCAAAATACATTGAACAGTATGCAAGGGGCCGAAATTCGCTTGACATCAGGAAAACATGTCCGTGAAATGTATACCCCCTTAAACCCCACTTTAATATAGCAAAACTGGGGTATTGAGGGATATACTAATTTTTCTTTTTTTTTTGCTTCAAAACATAGATTGTGGGTCCTTGTTAGAACCGCCTCGCCGATGCGGTTCTAACGTGTACCCACAATCTGTGTTTTAAGCAAAAATAAGAAAAATATCACAAATTTTCTACTAAAATTTTTACAACTTAAGAAAATAGTATATTACATGCATGCGCGGATCCAGAGGGGGGGACCGGGGGTCCAGACCCCCCCTGGAATTTGAAAATTTTACCTAAAAAAACGTAATTTCGGATTTTTTGGGGGGTTGGACCCCCCCTCATATGTGACCAAAAATTACCATTTTCATTGGACCCCCTCTCATGAAAATGTCTGGATCCGCGCATGTTACATGGACATTTTTTGTAATGCGATGTTTCTGTGTAGGGGTAGCAGCCATCACAAACAGTCTTCATTACGAAAACATGCCCATGTAATATACAGTTTTTTTTCTTAATTTGTAAAAATTGAAAATATTCATTAGAAAATTTTTGATATTTTTCTTATTTTTGCTCAAAACATAGATTGTGGGTACACGTTAGAACCGCCTCGCCGAGGCGGTTCTAACGAGTTCCCACAATCTACGTTTTGGAGCAAAAATAAGAAAAATAGGTATACCCCTGCAAACCCCAGTTTTTCTATATAAAAGTGGAGTTCAGTGGGGTATACATTACACGGATATGTTTTCGCAATGTTGCTTAAATCAATATTAACGACATTTCATTTCTTCAAAATATTTTTTTTCCACATGGGACTGATTTGATACTAAAGCCGACCGTCAATTCCAACGTCTGGATTTGGAGACGTACCATGCAATTTTAGATATGTGATTGGTTTTTGAGTAAAAATTTAAATGATTGAAACCCTCCGATATTCGACTTGTTGGCCTACTTCAGATAGGATTTCATTATCAAATTGTGGTGTTTTACATGTCTAGAGATGTTCCGTTGATAATAGCACGGCAAAGCTCGTCTTAAAATGCAAACAGCGGTAATGGAACACTTTTTAGGATATATTGTTATTGTAATAACATTTAACTGAACTATGTAAGGCACTGCGTAAGACGTGACTGAATTGCATTTTTATGTATACATGTACTGAAAACGCTAAATTCTTTTCTGACGAATACACTTTTTTTTCTCGTATAAGCATATTTTTAATGGCGGTGTTTCTTCAAAACCATTTTAAGCTTACCTGAGCCGAAGTCTCACAGTGTAAGCATATTATACATAGTATATATATAGTCAATCGTCGTCCATTCGTCCACCATTGTCAAAGATCTTCTCCTCTGAAACAGTTCGTTGCCGGTTTAAAGAGGGCTACTGACGAGGGTTCATTACCCGAAATTGCGCAATATAGTCCATACTATCTCCCTTTGAATGTTTTTACTGCTTCCAAAGGATCAAACCTTTATATTTTATTACCAATGGGGCCAAACTTCATGAAGATTGCCTCTAAGATGGGTGAGCCAAAGTCTGTATAAATGGCAGTGAACATATTCATGAGAATGAGGATGGGCCATGCCGCGGTTTCGGCTACTTAAGCCTCTTCAGTGGCCCTATCGATTTGACAACAAGAAACCAATGAGGATTACTGTAATTTTGCAACATTTAACAGGGTAGTCGATACAAAGACTGGTATAATCCAAATAGGATCAAATATATTTTACGTTGGTAAGAAATTGCACCTCATACCGGTTGTAAAGCAAGTATGTAATCACACAAATATGTCTGCTTTAATGTATTCAAAATTAATTTATCGGGAAAATAATAATTATGTAATTACAGCTACCTGTACGTGTCAGATATGCGGGTATATGCCATTGTCCATACCTTTAAATAATCTCTTGTCCCTATATAAAACATAATTCCCCATCGACAAGCCGTTTATAGACCAAAGTAACTTTCGAGTTATTGATGACACGAAGTTTTAATCCGAGGATTTTAATTAATTAGTTACTGTAACTATTTAAGGTTTCATTGAAACACACTCAACAAAAGCAGTCAAGGAAAACGTTACCATTTACAGTACAAAATAAAAATTAAAACATATCCTTTAAGAGCAGTGAACGTATGTGAGGCGACTAAGTAGGAAATGCGCTTAAATAGGGAAAACCCGTCCAGGTGAAGAAAGAAAATTGCGCTTATCTAGGAAATTCGTTCACTGCGCTTAAGTAGGAAACGTAAGAAAACTTAAGGCAATTCCTTCCAATGTTTCATATGAGCCGCGTCATGAGAAATCCGACTTTTGTATATGCGATAATATAAGCATAGATCAGTGAAGCAGCTGATCAGTACTTGTGTTACAATACAAAAATAGTAGCCGGTCTACTATCCCTCTGTTTTAAACCAAAGTATCAAGAGTGCTCAGTAGATTTATGTGGCTGTTCAACATATTGTGACCGGATTATCGCTCGCGGCTTAAATCGTTATAATGCAGCAAATATTGCTCCGTTTCATTCATGTAGTTTGTACGTTTTCAAACACCAAAGACAGAACCACACATCTTGCTGATCTTCTATTCTTGCTTTGCTAGTTTAAAGTTCGATCAAAATCTATACTCATGCCATTTCCCGATTTGGCCTCTTAATGGTCCCGTTCTTGGTTGCATATAGTATAAAATGCTGACAATTGTTTCGCCGAAGTTTTAGATTATAAGATTATACCAAAACTAGATTAAAAAAGCCAAGCATTTATCATATAGAATGTCTGTTCATCTATCCATGCAGTCTTTACATAGTCGTCGGCAAACCGCATGGTTTTAAACATAACGCTAAAGATGTGGTTTCAATGCGGATGACTAAGTTATGATCCAAAAAGCCGCAGTCATTTTCGTTTGTTCGTGCTCAACGATCGACTGATTAATATCCCACTCAACCTAAGCTTCATGGATAGCAGCAACTACATCAAACATGCATGTACACCCAACAAATGCTTAAATAAATACCTCGCATTAATTTGTTAATGGGGGATGCAACACGAGAATAAATATCATTTTCATTGTCCGTCCTGGCCCATGGTAACAAATGGTTCATATGTAATAAAAGCATGTGTATTATTAAGAAGTAAATACATTACGAAAACTTGCCAATGCAATAATATAGAGAGATTTTTCAGCGGTAAAAATTGAAAATTTTGTCAGATTTCCCCCCATATCCATAGATTGTGGGTGCACCTTAGAACCGTCTCAGTGAGGCAGTTCTATCGAGTACCCGAAACCTATGTTTTGGAGGGAAAATAAGAAAAATAGGTATACTCCTGCATACCCCAGTTTTGCTATATAAAAGTGGGGTATTGGGGGGTACGCTTTACACGGACATTTTTATGATGAAAAGTGAAACAAAGTCAGCTTGTGCACCATCAAATTTGTTTGCTGCTAGAGTAGCGTGGTAACTGTGAAGGTTGCGCATTTCGCTCGTGTGGTTTATTGCAAAAAGCAATCGTCGAAACCTCTAAACTGAGCCATTGCAACAGCAAAAATTCCTTTAAAATTAACCCCGAATACATTGAATTGGTTGCTTCCAAACAGTGTGGTATGCCTTGTATGTTAAATGGTTGATGCACAGTTTCTATATTATTAATTTTGCAAGGTACATGTACGTATCAAAGCGTCGTTTATTTTCAACACGACTACGACACTATAACTTCTAATATAGTTGCATGATCAGCATTTTCCAAACTACGTGAGAGCAAGAGCACAGTTAGGTAGCTTATGATAAGTCGCATCTTGCTGAGCCTTTTGATATGCGGGGCTACATATGCATAGTCCGGAATCTGCTTCTTGATTCTGCTTCGGCTCTGTTGATATCTTTTTGGTTTGGTTTAAACGTATTTATTTCAAATTCGTGATACATGCATATACGAGGGTTGGGATTTAAGTTCGTAGACTTTTGCCACTGATTTTCTCTTACATCATTTATCCAATATTTGATGCATTATTATAAAGAAACAATGTCTCCTTATCTCGTTTTTACACTATTTTTCAAGAAATATTGCGCAGTGTACATAAAACTGGTATCCATAGCAACGTAGGTTTCGCAACCCGGGGCACGTTGTATTTTAAATACTTCTGAAGTTTTATGGCGTTGAAGAACAAACCTTAAGTTAACATATTGTATACCAAAACTTGAGCTAAATCAGTTTGGGGCACTTTAGTATCATGTTGTTAATTCCATATCATTTTTAAGCATTATGCCGACGACTTATTTTGTTATTGGAGAAAATGTAATGCCAGTCGCGCTTCTTGGGAAAGAAAAATGGCGTTAACAGGCAATGTCGAAACAAGAGCAATGATCAAATCTTATGTTTGAGAAGCATAAATGCCCACAGAAACATTCAAAATGATCAGGATTTGTAGTACAGTTGTAGAACAGACCTTAGTGAGATATTTAAATGGTTTGAAAAATTTCAGATGGACGCATTTGAATTTTAATTGATGAGAATAGCACATACCTTCAACTAATCTACAAATGCTGCGGTCTTAATTCTTAATTAATTTAAAATTACGCATGATACACGTAAGATTTGTTATATCTGGTGACTGTAGTATTTCAACAATAATAACTAACTAACCCCTGAAGGAAATATTGCAAATTAGTAAAGGTGTGGTGTGTTGTATGGTTCTAAACAAGGCATTTTATTGCTGACATTAATTGAAATTTGACGTAGTTTTGACGTCAAAATTTTCATGACGTGCCCCGGGTGATGGCATGTCATTGTGTTTAATTCATTGCTGTGTTGAAACTATTATGAGTAGAGCTATGCTTAATAGCTTATATGATAGGTAAAAGAATATGTTTTCAGATGATATCATTTTTATTTCTGTGTGACAAACATCTGAACTTTTATAAAGAAAGTCTACGAACTTAAATCCCAACCCACGTATATGAAACATACAATATCAAAAGAATAGGATTTGAACGAAAGCCTATGGCTTATAAAGTTCATCTCCTAAGCAACAGATAATTTTTCATATGATACAATATGGTTTGTGTTACATCCTAGTGTCGTTGTACCTTTTTTATATAAGGAGGTCTAGTGATAATGATGATGATGATAACAATAATAATAATAATAATAATAATAATAATAATAATAATAATAATAATAATGATAATAATAATAATTGTCTCCTAAGATGATAATGACGGTGTTATTTTGAATTGATAAACATAACAATAATAAGAAAAAAGTACTGTTATTCCACCGACAGTTCAGCCCTGCACCCGCGACCCGGCTATTGTATTTCAGGAGTTACATTTATTTGTGTGGGAGGCGACCAAAGTCCAGCATATCTAAGTAAAACGTTTTGAAGCAAGTATATATAATTGGACTTGTTTAAATATTTCATCATTGTATGTAATATTTTGGTTCCTGACGCCGTAAAGGAGATTGTGGACTGTTATAGGAAAAGCCGCGTTACCAAAATATCTTCGACGTATTTGGTTATATCTGGGGCAGTGTAAGAGGAAATGTGCTGCAGACTCCACTTGTCCGCATAAGCAGTTAGGGCTATTTATCAATTTCTTTTTGTACAGGTGCTGATTTAAAGAGCTACATTCAAGCCTTATACGTGTATGTAGTATTTGCCCGGTTCTTGTTGTCTGAATGTTTAAATAGTGTGACGGAACAATGCCGGGTGTGCTTAAGGTTCGCTTGAAGTTTATAAGAGTAGTTGAGTTTCTGGAATCGTTATTAAGTGAATTCCAATCTCTTAAAGCAGATGGTAAGAAAGAGCTGTAATAGAACCTCGTTCTTGTGATAGGGGTCATAAAATTATTAGGGTTTCGTAAGTGATACCGTGATTGTTCGCGAATTTGTGGCGGCAGGAGTCTTTGCAGATAGTTAGGAGTTAGATTATTGGTCATTTTATACATTTGGCATAGTCTGTGCTTTTTGCGTCTGTTTTCTAAGGTTTCATATCCTGTTTCATTATAGAGTTTTTCAAAACTGCATAATTTGGTAGCACCAGAAGATATTCGCTGGGCATCTCGTTGTATATTTTCTAGAGCGGTCTTGTTTTCTTTTATGCAATTATCCCAAACTGTGTTACCATATTCCAATAGCGGACGGATAAAGATTTTATACATTTTGTCAAGAGAACGGCGATCTAAGTTAAATTTGTGCATCCTTAAAATACCTAATCGTTTGTATGCTTTGCTAACTATTGTGTTTATGTGTTTTTTCCAAGTCATGTCATTAGTAAATTCGATCCCAAGATGTTTATGAGAGTCGACTTCTTTGATTTGAGTGTTACCCATGAAGAGTGGGGGGTGATACGGCTTTATACGTTTCTTACTAGCTATAAATGTTTCTTGCTTGATTGGCTGGAATTCTACAAGCCACTGCTTCGCCCAGGCAAAGATTCTACTTAAGTCGATATTTAAAGTAATTCCAGTAAGTATAGGTTCATCTACAATCTCAAATAAGATAGTATCATCGGCAAAAAGCCTTATATTACCCCTTATGTCTTTTACTATGTCGTTAATGAAAATTAAAAAGAGTAACGGTCCTAAAATTGACCCCTGTGGTACACCAGCGTTAGTATTTTGCCAAGTAGATGAGCAATTGTTTAAATAAACTCTTTGTTGTCTGTTGTCTAGATAGCTTGCTAGCCAGTCAATGAGAGGACCGGACAATCCCGATGATTTTAGTTTATATATTAGTCCTTTGTGCCAGACCCGGTCGAATGCTTTGCTAATGTCGCAAAAAACGATACGTATTTCTTTTTCTAACGCTTTATAGAATTCATTTGATAAGTAGAGTAATTGGTTTATCGTAGAATCGCCACTTACGAATCCAGATTGATATGGTGTTATAACATTATTTTCAAGAAAATACGCTGTTAAATGTTTATGTATGCATCTTTCCATCAGTTTACCGTTAATATTTAAAAGAGAAATCGGTCTATAATTACCGGGATTGGTCGTACTGTCTTTTTTGTGGATAGCAGTAACGTTTGATTTTTTCCACGAATTTGGGAACTGCTTTAGACTTAGCGATAGATTGAATAACCTTTGTAGTTGCGGAACTAATTGCTGCGTGCCTTCTTTTAGTAATTTTGGACTGATAAGATCGGGACCCGGTGCTTTGTTTGGATTTAGTAATGCAATTGCTTCTCTAACATCTTCATGAGTTATATAAATTTGTTCTAAAAGCGGATATTCCGGTGTTATGAGATCAGGTAATGTTGCTTCTGTGTCGTCAAGAGTTGATTGTTTACAAAAGTATGAGTTTAGTGCTTCGGCTTTGTCATGATCGTTTTCTATTATTTTGTTGTCGACTTCGAGGAAAGGTATGGGTTTGTCAGTTTTCGGTGTGAGCAATTCTGAAGTGAGTTTGTACCAATTTCTAGAGTTAGTATCGTTTGCTTTTAGATCATGTGCTAATTTGTCCTTATACTGAATCTTTGCTATTCTTATCAGCGAGTTAACTTCGTTCCGTTTGTGCTTAAACTGGTCCCAAATGATATTTGTATTAAGGCGTTTTGCCTTTTTGTATAGCCTTTTTCGTTGTCGTATGTTTCTTTTTATGTTTGAGTTTATCCACTAATTAAGCACTTATTGTTTCTTACAAGGATTTCAATGCAAACGGCTTCTATATTGCCACTTATCAGATCTGGACGGTCATTCGAATGCAAGCCTTCCCTAACGTAGATAGCAACTCCTCCGCCTGGCCTGTCAGTTCGATCTTTGCGGTATGGAAGATTGAAGTTTGTCAATCGTATCTCTTCATTTTTTACGTTAGGAGAAAGCCAAGTTTCTGTAAAGACTAAGATGTCGTAATGCTGCATTTCTACTTCAAGTATATCAAGCTTCGGTAATAAGCTTTGGATATTTAAATGGACAATGCTCAAATTGTTGGAGTAATGGAGCGAGTTTCCTGACGAGTATGTTTCATCTGAGGCGGTAGAGCTCGGCCCAGGGTTCGGGTGAACGTCACCGGACAATAGAATGATTAAGGAAAAGACAAAAATATTGACCGTGAAGAGGCACGAAAGCATTGTTCTAGTAAAGTTTATGTTAGCCGTCAGTTTCTCTCCATGTGTACTTACTTTCTTCATAATCCGAGGTTTAATATTTGCATCGTGTACCCACTTATGGCGTAAGCTGTACACACATATAAATTCATTTAACATTAAGACATTTATGACGGCAATAGCCAATACACCTGTTTTAGTAAATATTTTCATTTGATTGCCTCCCCTACCAGTCTCTCTTTCGCCAACGAAGGACCCGATAAAGTTTAATCTAGCCATAGTCGATCGGTGCGGTTCTCACATCGATCCCTTCCCTGGCGACAGAGACCCTGGTGGTCAACGATACATGCACTTGTTTAGACATATTAGAACATACAAACCGGCGCGCGGATGAAGAGCAGAACAATGGTGGATTGAATACATACGAAGTAATTATAATATAAAGAATAAATGTCATGGCATGAGAAAAATGTGATGACTTCCCAGTTTGCAAAGTTAACATATAATAGATAGGGTTTGCACACTCTGGATTAATGAATGAGTTACTCGAGAAAGAAAAATCTAAAAGACTCAAGCAGGAGACTTGATTACTTATTCTTAAAAGCTTAATCGAAGCAAGGAACAACACCCAAGTTCGAGCATATTTGTTGTTCATGTGTTATGTCATATTTATGTTTACGACACATATTCAACAATAATATGTTTTGCATGGTATTAAGTGATTATGCATATGCATATTTTTTCAAATAAATACATTGTAGGATGTCGTTCTTTTAATTTGGAAAACTAAGTTCCATTTGTGTTGACTGTAGTTAGCGATGATGGTGAGAAATTTCGACAAATTGAAAAATCTTTAAGAACAAAAGCATAAAGTCATATAATGTATGAGAACAATAATCAAAACTATTTATGGTGACATTGAATTGAGAAATGGGGTGTACAGAACAATTAATCACAAGGTAATAAGTCGTACACAGCGGCATACATATACTAAACTGAAAGTCTATATACAATATTAAGGAATATCTGGTTGCGATACATGCAGTTCCACATTTTTTCGGATACTTGGTCAGTAAACTTCAAAACATTTAAAGCGGATTGAGTCGGCTGTGTACCAAACTGCTCTATCGTCGTTAGCCTGTGCCAGTAAAGTAAACGTTTGCCAAAAATGTACATCAACACTGCAAGTCGGTTATACTAATATTCTCTTAGGCACTATAAGCGTAAACAGAATGCCTGAATAGAGTTTTATGATCATTTTGTACATATTAAAGTGAACAAGACATTATTAACTTTCATGCTTTACATATCTAAGCAACATCAAGATATATACATGCTCATGTAACAAAGTTGTGATGAGTATCCTCAATGACCGAAAACTGGTTTAACAACCAAACGATTTAATGTTTTTATTATATACTATCAGTTTGGGTTTATTGGGTCTGAGGTCTTTAATATGCATCGATGATCATCTTACATGTATACATACAGGCGATAATGAAGCAGAAAACATGTGCCTTAAAATATATAGTTAGTAACAATATACATGATGTTGGCCCGTCAGTCGTAAGCTAGTATAAAGTTCTGCGCTACTTGGGCTGACTTCTGGGAGCAGTGTAGTGAAGGTGGTTGCCGCGCTGAGCGGCTCATCGGTTTGTGTTTCCCTGTTCAGTAAGTTTGAAGCATCTTAGCAAACACATGTACCCGCAATTTATGACGAAAAAAAGAATAAATAAGCTATTTTTCCAAGCAGTCTTAACTTCTTGGCGCATTTACCAATAGCGTTGATTGAGGACAATATAACACACTAAGTCGCTTTACGCTTTTTGGATTACAAAATAAGTCTGTGCGTGAGAAAAACAACAATTTAGGTTCCCGAACAGATCCGACTCAATCCAGTATGTACAGTCACAGAATCGGGCCAGAAACTTGAAATTTCGAATTTTAAGAAGAAGGGGAATTGTACTATCCATAAAGCGAAAAGAAAGGCGCCGATCCGCTGTGCAGTCACCGCACGGCTGATCTTCGCCTTTATTTTCGCATTTGCAGATTGTTGGTTTTCTGATGAATCGGCTCAGTCATGGGTCAGAGTATATCGTATATAGTATATAGTATATTTAACCGTTATTGACACAGAATGACCGTTCATTGATGTTCTATGTATATCGGTATACCCATAGTCAAAAATTAATCAGTTGTAGAATCTTGAGCAGCTGTCTTCTTCTTTCGCGGTATTGGGTTCTTACTAACATGGGCGGAAATGTCACTTTCATTGTTTAGCCGAAATACTTTATCTTTATGGTCCTTAATGAATAGACGACCGTCCATTGACCAGGCTCCTTGAAGATAATTCTCTTTGACTTTCAGCCTGGCTTCGTATAAGAGTTTGCTTCTTCTCTGGGTCAGGTCTTCATTTAAGAAGACACCGTCGTATTCAGAGTTCTTAAGGGATGAACGGATGCCGTATAATCGTTGTCTTGCCCGATATGTGGCAAATTTTACGAGAATGTCCCTGGGTTTTGACGTTGATGGCTTCCCTACACGGTGGGAGCGATCGATGTCGTTTGGCGAGATATCTACATATCTACGTTGAGCTCGTTCGCTATACTCAATACGATCTGATCGGTATTTTCGTCGGAGTCTTCCTTGACGTTGGATACCCGGAGTGAGTTTCGACGGCTGTACTGCTCTGAGTCGTCAATTGCTGATTCTAATTTCATCACGCGTTTCGTTAACTCGATGTTCTCCTTAGTTAAGCGTGCGTTCTCTTCTTTGATTGGACCCAGTTTCGATTCAATGGCTGTCTCAACAGCCGCTTTTATAAGACCGGACACTTCAGTTTTTAAGTACACACTGATAATGTTCATCGTTTTCAGAGTTTCTGGATCGGGTGGAGGTATGTGCATCGCACCGATGCCCGTCCCCATGCTAAGACCGGAACCCATCATAAGAGAAGGGTTATCCTCGGCGCTGACTTCATGTGTTTCCATTAATCCTGCGTCAGAGTCTGCTATTAAGCTAGAAGAACTCATATCAGCTTTATTTTTCTTTGTAAAGTGATCTTCTGGAGAAAATGGAGAGGACAACACTCGTTTACTAGTTGTAGGATGAGTAGTCGATGATTTTGCAGGAGTACTGATAGTTTCAGCACACCTCATTACTCAGAACATAATGTCGCACAGTAGACCATATATGCTTAATTTTTGCCCAGGTGTATAGTCAAAAATTTTGACGTGTTCCGTATTCACAGTTGCACCGCTATATATTCACGCCAACATAATAGAGTTAATGCTATCGAGTGTTAGATATCTGTTTATATCGAATATTCTGTTACGTAAGATATATGAAATTACCGCATATCTCAGAATCCAACTATTTTACTATCCATTCAAATACACTATCCAGTAGAATAAAAAGTTACATTAAACTGGGTCTAAGTCAATCACAAAAAGTCCAAAGCTAGACCATTATTTCAATATTTTTAACGAGAGCGATGTTTTGGTGACACTCGTAGCCATATTGTCTTTTTGCATGCAAGGTTACACACATTGTCGGGGATCAAGGGATTCTGCCATAGGACACCGCTGACGCCCACCCTAAAACAGTTTATCGTTTGGGCTGTTCGATTATCCTTACTGCTATGAACCTGGCTATCGCCGGTTCATCAACAGGCACGCATCATTGCACGCTACGACAGAGAATCGTGTCGATCCTTTTGGGCTTAACTCTGTCAAGAACCTTCCTGGCGAGCTATTGGGAAGGATTCTTGACTCACGTTTATTACCAAAAATGTACTTGGATTGCATTTAAATTGACACTACTGTAAATTCGGAAATTTTCGCGTGACTTTTATTTCGCGAATTTTCTATTTCCGAATTATTAGCGAGTTCTTGAATTCGCGTGTGAGTGCCCATGTGTTCTATAAAGCTTATAGTAACCCTTTATTAGCGATAACTTTGAATTCGCGAGGCAACCAGTTCGCGAATATTAGCGAAAATTAAGTTCTCGCGAACATTTCCGGATCTACAGTATTCTGCTGGACATGGCTGATGTTTAATCGCACGATATCTGCATCAGCTGCAAGGCGATATTATGCTGCTTTTCTGAGCTGATCCCTGGGGATGCCAATAATTGAATAAAGTTTAATATAAATCTATTTGTTGTTATTCAATAAATTTAAAATTAACCCCGAATACAGGTTTTTGTTGGTCAGACACAATCAAGTGGTTAGCAGATAATTGGTGGTTTAATTACAATTTTAGCTGCACTATTGAAACTGATATCTAATTGATGTAAACAATCGGAAAAACAGAACTGCTTATCATGTACATGTATAATGTCACATAAATTCCGGCACAGTCCATTTTGACTTTTTCTTTCTATTCTTTGCCCAAACATACAACAAGGCGAATTTTTCCTTTCTTTTTCTACTGTTGTTTTGCGTTTATACAGTTAGTTTTGTGTGCGGGAGAAAGTAATGAAGGTGTAGAACAAGTACTGGACTATGTCCTACAGTTACCATCCCTATGTCACAAGTACTGGTTCCTGTCTTACAGTTACCTCCCCTATATCACAAGTACTTGTACCTGTCCTACAGTTACCTCCCCTATATCACAAGTACTTGTCCCTGTCCTACAGTTACCTCCGCTATATCACAATAACTGGTCCCTGTCCAACAGTTACCTCCACTAAATCACAAGTACTGGTCCCTGTCCTAGAATTACCTCCCCTATATCACAAGTACCGGTCCCTGTCCAACAGTTACCCCCACCATATCACAAGTACTGGACCCTGTCCTACAGTTACCTCCACTATATAAAAAAAATAGGCCTGTCCTACAGTTACCTCCACAGCAATACAAGTACTGGACCATATCCTACAATTACCTCCCCAGTATCACAAGTACTGTACTATGTCCTACAGTTGCCTCCAATATATCACAAGTGCTGGTCCCTGTCCAACTGTTACCTCCTCTATATCACAAGTACTAGACTCTGTCCTACAGTTACCTCCCCAGTATCACAAGTACTGGACTATGTCCTACAGTTACCTCCCATATATCACAAGTACTGGGTCCTGTCCATCAGTTACCTCCATTATCACAAGTACTAGACCCTGTCCTACAGTTAACTCCCCTATACCACACCTTTATATCACAAGTACTGAACACTGCCCTACCGATATATCCCCTATATCACAAGTACTGGACCCTGTCCGACAGTTACCTCCACTATATCACAAGAATTGGACCCTTTCCTACAATTACCTTCCCTATATCACAAGTACTTGTCCCTTGTGGACCGGTTCATCCCATATATCACAAATACTTGAACCTGCCCTACAGTTACCTCCCCTGTATCACAGGTACTGGTCCCGGTCCAACAGTTACCCCCACAATAGCACAAGTACTGGACCTGTCCTATAATTACCTGCCCTATATCACAAGTACTGGACCCTGTCCTACAGTTACCTCCCCAGTAGCACAAGTACTGGTCCCTGTCCTACAGTTACCTCTCATGTATCACAAGTACTGGTCCCTGTCCAACAGTTATCTCCACTATATCACAAGAACTAGACCCTCTCCTAGTTACCTCCGCTATGTCACATCCTCTATATCACAAGTACTGAACACTGCCCTCCCGATATATCCCCTATATCACAAGTACTGGACCCTATCCAACAGTTACCTTCCCAATACCACATACTTGTCCCTTGTGGACCGGTTGATCCCATATATCTCAAATACTGGAACCTGTCATACAGTTACCTCTCCTATATCACATCCTACCTATACATCCTCTATATCACAAGTAGTGCTCCCTGTTCTATAGTTACCTCCCATATATCACAAGCACTGGATTCTGTCTTACAGTTTCCTCCCCTATATCACAAGTACTGGTCCTTGCCCTACCGGTATATTCCCTATATCACAAGTACTGCATCCCGCCCTACCGCTGTATACCGTATATCACATGTACTGGAACCTGTCCTGCCGGTACATCCCCTTTATCACAAGTACTGAACCCTGCCCTACCGGTACATCCCCTAAATCACAAGTACTGGACTTTGCCCCACAGTAGCCTCCCCTATATCACAAGTACTGGTCCCTATCCTACCGGTGATTCTTTATATCACAAGTATTGGACCCTGTTTTACCGGTACCTCCCAAATATCACAAATAATGGACCCTGCCGTAAAGGTACATCTCCCATATCACAAGTTCTGGACCCTGTCCTACCGTTAAAACCTCTATATTAAAAGACCAGGACCATGACCTACTTGTACATCCCTATATCACAAGTACAGCTGTACTGGGCCATGCCCTACCGGTATAATCCCCACATCATAAGTAATGTACCCTATCCTACAGTAACATCCCCTGTTCTACAGTTACCTCTCCTATATCACAAGTACTGCATGCAGCTTAGCGACGTTACAACCTTTATTACATAGACAGTGCGTTAATCATAAAAAGGAGCCTCTGACCATGTTCGTAATGGACATTTATGCGACAAATTTGCAAATTTCGGTCTAATTTTGAAAATATATTTCGGGTCCCAGACTGTCGCGCAATTGTCGCGCGACTGTCGTATGAAAGTCGCGAGACATTCGTGAGATTGTCTCACGACGTTCCCACGAATGTAGTTTTAGTTTCATTTTCATTCGTACGACAGTCGCGAGACATTCGTAGGATTGTAGCTTAGTTTTATTTTCTAGCCAGATAGTCGCGAGGTGTTCGAATATTTTCTCAAGACTGTCGCGCGATGTCGTACGTCATTCGTACGACAATCGCACTCGTGATTGTCGCGAAACTTTCGCTTGAACGTCGTACAACTGTCGCACGACAGTCGCGCGACAGTCTTGCGACATATTTTGGCGAAACAAATGTTCGCATACAGTTTTCAAACATGTTTAAAATCATTGCAACTAGTTCGCGACACATGAAAATTCTCACGACACTCGTGCGGCTAAATTCGCAAAACCGTCGCGAGAAAGTCGCATCTCATTCAGTGAGATATTAGTTTTAGCTGTACACTCAGGTTTGTGTTTGATAGGGTCGAAAAATCTTTAAGACAGGTTTTCTGAAGACACGGCGTATTGATATCCTATATTAATGCAATTAACAAGTTGCAATTATAAGTCCGACTCGTATTAACTTTTCGAAGTTGGTTAGTCTTTTTCCCACTTAGTCGCATTTCCCACTTAGTCGCATTTCCCACTTAAGCGCCTGACGGACGTTTTCCTAGATAGTCGTAACTTTTTCCTACTTAAGCGCATTTCCGACTTAGTCGCCTAACAAACGTATTAATGAGAAAGGAGATGGGCTATACCGCGGTTTCGGCTACTAAGGCCTTATTAGTGACCCTTTTGATATGGCAACATGGAGCCAAAGAAAATTACTGTAAATTTGCAATATTTAAAAGGATAGTCGATACAAAGACTATCCGAATGGGACTAAATATAAACAATTGTTAGAAAATGAATCTAAACAGATAACAAATCACTGATTTCTCAGAAGAACCTCGCTGATCTCAAAAGACCAAAAGGAAAATAATTATAATCTACACTGTGGATGACGTCCGGGGAGACTTTTAGGGCCACCACATGGCACAACGCCAGCTGCAGTAATAACAAAGACAGATCCTTTTAGAGCAGTGGACATATTAATGAGAATGAAGATGGGCAATGCCGCGGTTTTGGCTACTAAAGCCTCATCAGTGACCCTTTTGATATGGCAACATGAAGCCAATGAGAACTACTGTAAATTTGCAAAATTCAACAGGATAGTCGATACAAAGACTACTATTATCCAAATGGGGCCAAATATAAACAATTGTTAGAAAATGAATCTAAACAGATAACAAATCACTGATTTCTCAGAATAACCTCGCTGAGCTCAAAGGGCTTAAAGGAAAATATAATCTGCTCTTAGGATGAATAAATAACATGAGAGATAGATCAGCGATTTTAATGTTCCTTGTATAAGAAACCAATATAATTCGTTTTGTTATTTGCGACCTTTTCTCACAGCTGATTTTAGATGGATCAGTTCTTGAAATAGCCATATATTGATTGACAGGTCCAGAAAGATTGAATAGATATCGCCGGTTTTAGTCTGCCAGTTACAAAGTCCGAGTAAAATTGATAAAACTGGATCATTCGATAACACGGATGCAAGTCAGAAAGCTATTTGCGCCGCCTCATGGGAAAACCAACAATCTGCCTACTAGTAGGCGAAAACAAAGGCGCAGATCAGCTTCGCAGTAACTGCGAAGCTGATCAGCGCCTTTGTTTTCGCTAATCGGATAGTATAGTTCCTCTTCTACTTAAATTCGAAATTTCAAGATTCTAGCTCTTTTCTCTGACTGTATTGGTCGGGTCGGAAACCACATTGTTTGTTTTTCCACGAGGTGGCTCATTTGTTTAATTTTATGTCGCGTAAAAGAATTCCATTGCGTATAATGGCAAGCAGTGCAGAAATGTCATATACCAAGCCATAATACGCACGACAACCTTCAGAACGATTCTTTATCATCAAATTAGCTGTAAATGCAATTGTTGAATAACAACAGTAACAACAGACGATGAATGTCTATAAAATGCAGTAAACCACCCCCCACCCCCGAAAAAAAAAAAAAAAAAAAAAAAAAAAAAAAAAAAAAACTTTTTGTCTGGCAGATGATGCGAGAATTAACCGTACCGTTTAATGTCTTGATAATTTCGAATCACCGGTCGCGTCATCTGAGATATTTTCAGTCTTCACGGTGATGCGATTTAGTTTTCCCCTAAAAAGTCTTCCAGTGCAGATTATATTTTCCGTTTGGTCCTTTGACATCAGCGAGGGTATTCTGAGAAATCAGAAAATCATCATAGGTTTAGATTCATTTTCTAACTAACGTTTAATATATTTTGCCCCATTTAGATTTTACTAGTCTTTGTACCGACTAACCTGTTGAAAGATGCAAAGTTACAGTAATTCTCTTTGGCTCCATGTTGCCAAATCTAAAGGGTCACTCAAGAGGCTTAACTAGCTGAAATACCGCGGTATGGCCCATCCGCTTTCTCATTAATATGTTCACTGCTTTTAAAGGTTCTCAGTTTTATTTTTATTTGCTACACTGCCGTTGGTGTTGTGCGGTTTTGCGACCCTAAAAAGTCTCCCCGTACATAATCCATTCCCCGTTCATCATCCATAGTGCAGATTATATTTTCCGTTTGCTCCTTTGAGATCACCGAAAGTACCAGTCTTTGTACCGACTGCCCTTTTGAATTATGCAAAATTACAGTAATTCTCTTTGGCTCCATGTTGCCAAATCTATAGGTTCACTAAAGAGGCTTAAGTAGCCGAAACCGCGGTATGGCCCGTCCCCTTCCTCATTAGTATGTTCACTGCTCTTAAAGGATCTCAGTTTTATTTTTAATTATAACAGACAGAAGATAATTTTCTGTATGTGACTTCCGCAGTTGCAATATGTACCCCGGCACGTGAAAGTCCTTTGCGGGGATATCTAAGTTTGAGGTGCCAACAACACGACATAAAATGATTCGGGGTCATAGATTTATTTTCTTTTTATATCCAAAGCCGTTTTTCTGGCTGCTTATTCTAAAAATATTCTTGGATAAAGAAAAGACAATGAAATATTGTTAACATTTTTGTACGTTTAACCATTATAATATTAATTTTGCGAGGCTACGACTATATCGCTGGGAGACCTGGCCCTGAGGTTGTGAAACGTTTTAGTTCAACTGAGCCGAAGGCTCACAAGGTCAACTTTGGACAAAGTCAACTTTGGAAACATAGGCTTTTACATAGGAAACGGGGGTAACAATGGACTTGACAACTAATAGAGTCATTGAAGGTATGTAATTTTTGAAATTAAGGTCAAGGTCATTTCTTGACCATGATCCAAGTTCATTAAAATATCAACATAAGGTCACAATTTCAAAGCTGTTTTCTGAAGCCGCTTGGACGATCAGCTTGAATTCCTTGGGTAGTGGCATTGAAATTTTGATCGCGCTATCTTGGTCACAAGACCAAGGTGGCCGCCACGCCCATATACGATAAAAACCCTGCAAAAATCTTCTTCTCCAGAACCAGTGGGTTGATTTCCACGAAACTTGGTATGTAGTATTAAGGACTCCAGCCCATGATAGTTTGATCATATGATGACCATGGGATGAGCTTGACCTATTTTACGGCAAGGTCAATTTTGGAAACATAGGCTTTTACATGGGAAAAGGCAAAACTATGGATATTTGGGAAACTGTTGCAGCCTGAGACTTGTAAGTTGTTATATGCAGACAATGAAGGTTTATAATTAAGTAACTTAAAGGTAAATGCCATTTCTTGACCTTGATCCAAGGTAAACGAAATATAAAAATTAAGTCACAATTTCAAACTCTTCTCTGAAACCGCATGGTCGATAAAGCTGGCCACATGACCAAGATGGCCGCCATACCCATACATGGTAAAACCCCTTTAAAAATCTTCAGAGCCAGTGGCCCGATTTCCGCGAAACTTAGTATGTAGCACCGGGGACTCCAGCCATTATAGTTTGATCAAATGATGACCCTGGGATTAACTTTGGCCTATTTTACAGCAAGGTCAATTGTGAAAACATGCATGTATGCTTTTACATGGGAAAGTGAGAAAACAGCGGATATTTTGGAAACTATTGCAGCCTTAGACTTGAAAGTTGCTAGATGCAGACAATTAATGAAGTCAATGAAGATATGTAATAAGGTCATTGAATTATCAAAATTATGATTATGGTTTTCTCAGAAATCACTCGGCATATGAAGGTGAAATTTTATGTGGAGTCTCCATGCATAGGGGCAACAAAATTTTATACTTAAAATTCCTGGTCGTAAAAATGAGCCGCCTTGTGGGAAAACCAACAATGTGGTTTCCGAACAGGTCCGACACAAACCGGCCTGTACAAGCACAGAAAAGAGTTAGAAGCTTGAAATTTCGGATTTAAGAAGAATAGGAAGTGTACTATCCGTGTAGCGAAAACAAAGGCGCTGATCAGCTTCGCGGTTACCGCGAAGCTGATCTGCGTCTTTGTTTTCGACTATGCAGATTGTTGGTTTTCCCATGAGGCGTCTCAAATATTACAAATGAAATTGTTCCACTAAACATTTTCAATTTTTACAGCTGAAAAATGTCAGTATAACATTTTGCTGGGCCAGTTTTCGTAATGTCAAGGTCTGCGTATGATTGTCATTGCATTATTCTGTTAATGTTGACTATTGTCACGGTAAGCTTATGTAAAAGATCTCTGCTAGCTTTGGATTTTCCATGAAAATTATAACATTTCCTTGTCAAAGGTAAAAATAAGAAATTTGTCCCGAAACTAGGCACTTAACAAAAAGCCATAAGCTGCCGATCTGTGTGATTGCTATCTTAATTAAATTTTATTTACATATGCTAGACTAATAGAAAATTAGAAATAGATTAAGTCCCCTTGTCTGGTAGGAAAACGTTGTCTGACTCATGGACTATAACAACAAACTGAATAATTATGACAAAAAAAAACAATTATATCAAATGAGCCGCATCGTGAGAAAACGGGATTATTGCCTATGCGAAAACAAAGGCGCAGATCAGCTTCGCAGTAACTGCGAAGCTGATCAGCGCCTTTGTTTTCGCTACTCGGATAGTACAATTCCTCTTCTACTTAAATCCGAAATTTCAAGCTTCTAGCTCTTTTCTGAGCTGGTACAGGTCGGTTTGTGTCGGACCTGGTCGGAAACCCCGAAGACCGGTTTTCTCACGTCGCGGCTCAAATCAAACATAGGCTGCATCCTCTTATTGTTGTGTTGAACCATTGCAAAAAAAACAAACATGCCAGTCATTTTGAAAAAAAGGCATGTCTGTCAAGCGGCGCAGAGTCATTTTGCAATGTGCGTATTCTGTTGCATAACTACACATTAGAGAGGCGTATAGGATATCACAGCCGAGTCCGGGAAGCGGACATGTCGAATAGTGTTTTTGTTTGGCCACCATTTACATCAACTATAAAATGAGCATGAGAAAACCAACAATTTGCATATGCGAAAACAAAGACGCAGATCAGCTGTGCAGTAATTGCACAGCTGATCAGCGCCTTTGTTTTCGCCACACAGATAGTACAATTCCTCTTCTACTTATATCCGAAGTTTCAAGCTTCTAGTTTCATTCTGTGACTGCACTGCCTGGTTTGTGTTGGACCTAGTCTGAAACCCAAAATGTTGGTTTTCTCATGCACAGGCTCAAATATAACATTTGCAAGCAAGGTATGAGAAAATTGCAGAGTTGATTGTTTCATAGTAGACATTGTGCCAATAACTCTGATTAACTTTTATCTGAGTAACTTTTATTGATATGATCACTTGATACATCTCACAACAAGAAAAGCTGGCTTCGGCGTTACCGGAGAGGTTCATCACAAACTGTACAAGCAACCTCGGAACAGGCTAAGAAGAGGCTACTGATGCATCATACAATAGTAAAAATGTGAATATATAGCTATACAGGCAGCAAAATCAATGTATTCAGGAAATGAACATCTTCGCTATAGACCGTTTGCAAAGGAGAGCTGCAAATAGCTAAATCATCACGTAAGAAGCTAATTGTAAAACACAGATATTATATTAACTACCTGTTTTATCTAAATTAATATGATAAGGTGTTATTAAATAGATGCATGTTATTGCATTGAGTTTTTATAATTAGAGAGCCCGTAGGTGATACGTGTACGTTGTAGCATATTCTAGATTTATTTTTAGCCTGTTTCTGAGACTGTACAGGGAGTTTTGTGTCAGACCTGGTTGGAAACCCAGAAGACCGGTTTTCTTGCTTTGCGGCTCATAATGAATGATATATGCGTGTTTGTATGCATTTGTTCAATTGGGTATAGTGCACATCTCTGTTAACAGTTGCTCTCGTATGGGAGTCCGAATCTTGTTTTGACTTCTCCCTCGATTGTTGCAACTGCCGTTGTGGGTTCTATAGAAGATAATCCAGTTGCTATTATGAAGATATCTGACACATGTACAGTGGTGTAATGGCTAAAAACCCACTTTTGCACAGTTCGCGCTGATTACTTGTGATTTTTCGCGGCGAAACCACCGCGAAATTTCACCGGCCAAGGGAAAATTTAAACGTTTAATCGGTTAATTTTTTCGCCGCGAAAATCCGATTTTCGCGGTGAAATTTCGCCGTGTTTCGCGGCGAAATTCGTTTCTTAACGTTTACAACAGGTAAGTTAAAATTTCCTATTTCGCCGCGAAACACAGCGAAATACCTGTAAATGTTAACATGAAATTATTTATTTTTAATTTAATGACCACACTATGATTCATCTGTTCCATGTATAGATCGTTATTTACGTGCAAATAATAATATGTACGATTATGCATGTATAGAAATGAAAAACGTGCATAACGCGACTTTTCCATTGGTATTACGTAGGTGGTACGATAGCGAAATCACGGATAGACGAAAATAGTTATAACGTAATGCGCCAGCTCGTTGAATCTATTTTTTTTTTTTTTTTTTTGAATAGATGCTTTACGTCGAAATCAACAGCAATGGTCATGTCGGGACGCTGCCTCCATTTTATGGGACGTCATTATATCTATCAAGTGTTTGAAATATAACGATCCCTCTAAGCCAATACTGTTTATATGTATGGATGGTTTTACTTGAAACCAGTTTTCCTAGGCAGGCACAGACCTGAGCGGTAAACCAGTAATCAGATGATCTGCCAATAGCGTATAAGTTTTGCCTGGAGGCACAAGCAGCCTATATATTTCTTAAGGTCCCAATGGGCAGGGGCCATCTAACTTTGTGCCTTGTGTTGTAGCACAAACATTGTCTAAATGGTAATGCTAAATAAACAGTTAGATTCCTTGATTTCTTATTTATAAATTTTCCTCAATTGCTCCACTTTATACGAGGGTGATCCAATAATGAATGGGACTTTTCTCCTGTTTCATGAACCCTATTGACTGACTCAAGTTTACTACTTTCATTTACTAGATACACATCTGATCTCTCTATAGAGCACATTTTATCTGATTTGCACAACAACTTTGGTTGCTATGGTTATTTGAGAACTACTCGTGCAGTATCCATGGCCACGATTTGTCTTTTGAACTAATATAGTATATTAAAATAGAGCTATGCCACACAGTTTAAAAGAGATAACTCATCATAGTTGAGTATTTTCTGTATAAAACATTATCTCTGAAAGATTTTCCTACAGTTAATTTGGATCTAATGTTAGTGATCAAGATGTGGTTGCCTAGCAACCGTTCTACTCTATGAATTCTGACTTTAAGCATTTTCTGAGTTCTGTTGTTGCTAAGCAACATAAATCTAAATGGTCAATATTGTCTCTTTTGTAATTCATTTGCAATATTTGCATTATAACTTATAATTCTAAGGTTAAGAACCATTTATCATGTCATCTACACTCAGGCTATGATACATTTCCCACCCCTACCCCCAATTTCGATGTATTTTTTCGTAAACAAAACCAAGCTTTTCTCATAAAAATGCTCACCCTGTGTAAAGTTTCAGCTGAAAATATGTGATATTTGCAGCGCATAAAGCCAACAATGCAGTTTATTAACTACAATGTGTCTTTTGTGGATCCTTTGCCACCAGTTACCATGGCAACCAAATTTATGTACATATTACCTACGTGGCCATGGGCTGTTGACTAGCATTCTCTCGTCGCTAGGCAACGGTAGGTTGTTTTCTAGATGTCAAATTTTAGCGTTGATTTGAGGTTGCATTATATTGAGCAACAATAATTATTTACTCTCAAGAAGCAAATTTTATTTACATAGAAATAATTCAAAAAGTCCCATTCTTTATTGGATCACCCCCGTAGTGTTTAAGGTGTGAACTACGATAATTTAATTTGAGCTCAACCATGTAAAACGACAAAACAAAAAGAGGCATATTGACATTTGGGCTTGCTGGTTACCACTCTGATCACCCTCTATGAATGCCAGCACAAGACTTATCGCAATCATATCGATTTATACATTATACTTGCCTTGTAGAAGTACAACTAGCGAAGATCAGTTTAACAGTCAACAGTCCCATGGTGACAACACTTTCAGGGTAATATATGTATACCAGTTTTGCTCAAGTACGAAACCCAACGAATATAGGAATCGAACACAGGACATTTTGATTCCGGTCAATTCCTTTAATCCACTACTAGGCTTCTGTGCTCAACGTTGTTCTAATTAATCTAATGCGGCATGCGCCCATATTGCCACGGTGCGTACACGGCCCTTACTGTATATATGTGTTCCAAAATAAACTAAAAACTTAAAAACACTGACGTCAGTACTTTGTTTTAAACACAGTATCCACCCTTTTCTAGTGTATTGTGCCATGTATACAATGAGATTTTGTCATTTGATATGCATGTACGTGTTCCAAGCCATCCCTACGTGTGGGTTTTGGAAGGAATACAACACGCTGTTTAACTCAAAACGGTTAGCAAAAATCGACAGTTTCGACACAATTTTGTACATGTATGTTGCTGTATTGCTCGTATTCGACCGAATATCGTATGGACCCGGTGAAGGTCGAATGCAACCAAATGTCGTTTAGACTATATTGATTTCAACGAAACGGAATCCACTTGACGTAATCGAAAATCTTTGATGCTTTGAGCAGTGTCATTATCCACAGGCGATTAAATGTCCAAAACAGAGTTGAAGTCGATGGCTTCTTCATGTTGAATCCAAAGACTTGTATTAATATGTGGGTTGGGATCGCGGTGGCATAGTTGTAGTGCATCAGACTCCGAATCGAGAGGTCCTGAGTTCGATCCGCACTGGCGACACCGTGTTGTGTCCTTGAGCAAGGCACATTGACTACCCACAGTACTACTTAATACCAAGGAAACGGTATCTCCGTCCAGACATGACTAAAAAATTGGTTACTGGGACGTTCAGCCTCAATACAAACAAACAAAGCTGTGGGCAATCATACCATGAAAATTGCTTAAGTCGCTATGAGTTTTTTTTTTCTCTGTTAATTAAACTAGATAACATGATCTAATATTATCGGGTAAGTCTGATTAATCTGAAAAAGAAGCATGAAAAAACACAAAGCCGATAATCAGGGTCTCAAAAACTTCAAAGTAATTAAGTAAGACACGAATAAAATACGATAATTATACAAAATTTAAAAGAAAACAAAATATTTATACGACTTGAAAAGTAATAGATGCATACAAATTAAATGAAATTTAAACAATAAAACTGTTGTGACTGTCGGGACTAAAACGATAATTATACAAAATTGTGACGCAAACAAGATATTGATACAAATTGAACTGAAGTAAAAATATCCAATTTAAAATTATATTTAAACAACAACAAAAAATTATGACTGTCGTCTTTTTCGCCGCGAAACACCGCGAAACGCCGGTCAATTGATTTTTATGCGTAATGACAGGTATACTTTTTTCGCCGTGTTCCGCCGCAAAATTTCGCAGCGAAATCTGGAATTTCGCGGCGGAATTTCGCGGCGAAATTCCGCGCTGACTTTTATTTTACACACTATTTCGCTGCGAAATTTTACAATTAGCCGTTAACAAATTAGCCGTTAAAACGGCTAATTTGGGTTTTTAGCCATAACACCACTGTATACATTCCGGTATGCGACCAGCACCGATATTTTACAATGAAACTATCAGTGAATGCTTCCTCTGGGATTCATGTCTCGCCTTTGTTTCACTAGGGAAGTTTTGGAGATTTATTTGTTTGACTGTGAAGTTTTCAAGACTAGTCAGAGAAAAGAACAACCAATTTAATGTTAAGAACAACATATCCAATTGCACAGGCCTAGTCTTATATCTCCTGTTTTTAATATTATTGACCACTTCCATTTCCTTCGTGG
Organism: Rugalucina vietnamica; assembly: GCA_964017185.1. Classification (NCBI taxonomy): domain Eukaryota; kingdom Metazoa; phylum Mollusca; class Bivalvia; order Lucinida; family Lucinidae; genus Rugalucina; species Rugalucina vietnamica. Next base: position 70,301,283 of record OZ024871.1, read on the forward strand.
TTCCCATGCTTTCTTGTGTCGGCGCCTGGTTTTTTCTCTCTCTCCAGTATACATGTCTGAATTTAGTTTACTGAATGGCCACAATTTAGGAAAGATATGTCCACTAGAATAGCCGATTGTACTGTTGTTATCAGTATTTTTATACTTTGGTTCTTCCTAGCTTGGGTTTAGGGGTGGGACTCTTGATCGAACTGCTATGTTTCAGTTGTTTCTGATATTTGCTTACGGTTTACTTTCCTGACATTTGACCTTACATTTAATATTATCGGTACACTTTATTTCATTGCTTTGATACAAAAATGGGCAGATGTTAATATCATGACACACGGAAGGCGCATCTGCCACTCAGTGACAACATTGCTACATAGTGTAACTTTTTTCTCTCGTTTTAAGATCACCTGAGCCGAAGGCTGAAACCGTTGTACCAATCAAAGCCAAACATCATGTGGAGCATTCTTAGGAAGGGCGAACAAAAATTATATAAATGGTCCAGGTCACATGACCAAGATGGACACCATGGCTATAAATAGCAAAAACTTTTAAAATCTTCTTCTCCAGAATCAGAAGCCCTATGATTTTGAAACTTGGCACAGGAGCTCTACAAAGTTTATATAAATCATGACTCTGGAATGACTTTGACCTATTTTACGGCAAGGTCAATATAGGTCGCCAATGCGATTGAATGGAGAAATGGTCAAAATGTCATTTGAAAGGAAAGGACAAATGAAATGAAGACTTATGATTCTGAAAAAAAAAAAAAAAAAAAACAAAAAAAAAAACAAAAAAACAAAAAAACAAAAAAAAAAAAAACAACAACAACAACAAAAAAAAAAAAACAAAAAAAAACTTTGAACCCCAGGGGCTGGTCTGCCCATCCCTCCCCGGGACAATATACAATATTGTACATGAATTGTTCAAAGATCTTCTTCTCTGAAACCGCTCGGCCAATCAAAGCCAAACTTCATGTGGAGCATCATTCGGAGAACGTTTTTTATAAATGGTCCAGGTCACATAACCAAGCTGGCCACCATGGCTATAAACAGCAAATAACTTTAAAGTCTTCCTCTCCAGAACAAGAACGCCTATGATTTTGAAACGAAGGAGAGGAGCTCTACAAAGTTTATAGATATAAATCATGACCCTGGGATGACCGTGACCTTGTCAACATAGGTCGCCCATGTATTTGATGAGGCAAATGGTCAAAATGTCATTTGAAGGGAAAAGCTTGAAGGAAATGGTCAAATGGACTGAAATTTATGATTCTAAAAACTTTGGACCCCAAGGGCCGGTCTGCCTCCACCCCGGGGCAATATACATGTACATGTATATTACCATGATATTCAAAGATATTCTTCTCTGAAACCGCTCAGACTTCATGTGGAGCATCCTTTGGAAGGGGGAACGAAAGTTTATATAAATGGTGAAGGTCACATGACCAAGATGGCCGCCATGGCCATAAATAGCAAAAACCTTTAAAAAGCCTTCTTCTCCAGAACCAGAAGGCATTTGATTTTAAAAATTGCATGAAACATCAAGGTGAGGAGCTCTACAAAGTTTATAATTCACGACCCTGGGATGGCCTTAACCTAAAAAGGTAATTTACGAGAAGGTCAACATAGGTCGCTCATGCATTTGAATGGGGAAATTGTCGAAATGCCATTTGAAGGGAAAACCTTGGAGGATATGGGCAAATGGGCTGAAGATTTAAGATGTATGATTCTGAAAAACTTTGGACCCCAGGGGCTGGTCTGCACCCTGCCCGGGTCAATATAAATGTATATTACCATAATATTCAATGATCTTCTTCTCTGAAACCGTTTAGCCAATCAAAGCAAAACTTCACGTGGAGCATCCTTAGGAATGGGAACAAAAGTTTATATAACTGGTCTAGGTCACATGACCAGGATGGCTGCCATGGCTATAAATGGCGAAAACCTTTAAATATTTTCTCACCAGAACCAGAAGGCATATGATTGTAAAAATTGGTATGAAACATTAGGGAGAGGAGCTCTACAAATTTTATATTAATCATGACCCTGGGGTGACCTTGACATATTTTATTGCAAAGTCAACATAGGTCGCCCATGCATTTGACTGGGAAAAATTGTCAAAATGTAATTCGAAGGGATCAACTTGAAGGAAATGGGCAAAGGGACAGAATATTTATAATTATGAAAATAAAATTGACCCCAGGGGTTCATCTGTCCCTACTCTGCGGCTATAGACATGTGTGTGACCATGATAGTCAAACGCGTTGATTGGTATACATCCCAGATCTCAGGTGAGCGTTTACAGGACCATTGGTCCTCTAGTTTATAATTGCTATATACACCACTGGCGGAAACCATTGCCTTATTCAAACGCAACACATAAACGTTTACGCAAAGTTGAATGGCTAAAAGAGCACAATAAATTCTAAGCTGAAAAAAAAAAAAAAAAAAAAAAAAAAAAAAAAAAAAAAATCACGAGCCCGAATGCTGTAAATACGCCACACTTATTTATGCTCGTTACCATCTCGCGTTTTAGTGTGGGACTTTCATTGCACCAAAGAGCGTTCTTATAAAAAAGTAACTGAACGTATATTGACGAAGAAAAAAGCCGTGAATTAATGAGGCAATTCATCTGCGCACATGCATTTATTCATGCTCGTTACCGGGCGCCATGCAAAGCACGTGCTGATAATGAGTAATTGAACTCCGCCCGGAAAGAGCATAAGAGTGAAAGCTTTTACGTGTAAAATGCTACGCCCGGACTCGGTTTTCAACACTCCCTTCAGACCTGCACAGCGTCTTTGTTTTCGCTACACAGATATAGTACAATACCCTTTCGTCTTAAATCCGAAATTTCAAGCTTCTAGCCATCTTCTACGCCAGTACGGGTACAGGCCAGTTTGTATCAGACCTGGTCTGAAACACCGAAGACCGGCTTTCTCGCGTCGCGGCTCCTGTATTTCTGTTAAAAATGATTGCAGTAGAAAGTTAAGCACTAGTCAAATAATTTTCATTAATTTTATTTTTGTTTTCAGAATATGCTTGTTACAGATCAATTTATTTGTAGACTTTACAGAAATAAAGATAACTGATCAAAGATTAGAACCCCCGGTACATGCCTATTCTTGTTATATTACATACCAACATAGAATCAGTGCAAAAACAGTAAAAAATTAATTAAACGACAGATAGCTGAAACGACAGATAGCTGACAAGACTGAGAAACATCTGTTTGATATTGAATTTAAATCCACGGGAGTAGCAACTGCAAATGTCTGCAGTGTACAAGTACAAAGAATTGAAGGACACAAAACCCAAGAAAAAAACAATAATAGTAGGTCCAGGAAATGAACCAATCGAATTTAATGTCCTAACCCAGACACAAAGTTGGAAACAAAGGACAAATTACTGGACGACTGATACCGATAGAATATTTATTTCGCTACTCGGATTTACAAATGTTTTTGCAAATCTATGAAGGGTCACTTATGAGAAGTTTTCATTATTTTTTCTAGCCACACCGCCTTTCTTTGGAATGTTCACTTCGCCCTAAAAGAACTCATTGAAATCATATATCAATACAATGTAAATATCGATTTATTTTTAAAATATTACTCATACGGAACTACAAATAAATGATAAATTCAAAAATAACAATGTGGCCACAGGTGCTATACAGTTATTGATGAGTGCAGAACTTATTTTGTTTGGTTTCTTCACCCAGTATACGCATTACGAAAACACGCCCATGTAACATACAGATTTTTCTTAAGTTGTAAACTAGAAAATGTGTTTATGAAACACTATGCCCCCAACTGGCAGGTCACTTTCAAGATGTAAAATGTCCAAAAAATGACTAAGTTCAAATTGTAAAACAAAGTGACAAAAATTAATCTGAGGAGTATATCCCAACCACATGCATATCTTCAAAGCATGGTCACAATGTCTGCAAAGTTTCAAAAGTATCGGTATTAAATTGTAGGAGGAGTTGCACACACAAGGTACCCTCTATCCATTCACTATCATTGTCAAAATGCCCGAAAAATGTCTAAGTTCAAATTGCGAAAAAAGTGACAAAAATTAATCTGAGGATTATATCCAAACCACATGCATATCTTCAAAGCATGGTTACAACATCTGTAAAGTTTCAAGAGAATCGGAATAAAACTGTAGGAGGAGTTGCGCACACAAGGTACCCACTATCTATTCACTTTATCAAGAATTAAAAAGGGAAATAACTCTCACCGAATGGGCCCCTAGTCCCTTGAATTTACCTGAAAGAAAAAATATGGGTCCTCTTAATTTTCATATACAAACTACATACCAAATTTCAAGATCCTAGCTCTAATGGTTCCTGACCGAGTGCTAAGCGTTACTCACGCATCACAGACTGACTGACTGACAGACTGACTGACTGCACGGACAGACCCAAACCAATATGCTCCCCTCAACTTCTTCGAAGTTGGGGGCATAAAAATGAAAATTTTCAGTACAAAAATTTTGACATTTTTAACAAAACACAGATCGTGGGTACACGTTAGAAACGAGTACCCACAATCTATGTTAGGACCAAAAACAAGAAAAAAAGGATACCCCTGCATACTCCAGGTTTACTATATAAAATTAGGGTTTAAGGGGGTATTCACTGCACGGACATGTTGTCATGATGGTGGTACATAATTAAATCTCGTCGACACAAGAAGCTGTTGCCGGAGTATCTGCACTAATACGTAAAATGAAAAAGTAGAAGAATCTTCGTGCTGTCTCTGTGTAGGCAAACGAAAGTCGCGGTACCTGTAGAAACAAGTTGGCTTCTTTAAAAAGAAACCAATGAAAAGGTCAGCAGCCTTTTGTCATAAGATATTCCTTTTGCTCTAGATTTCAGTGTTGTTGATTCTCTGGTTTGTCATTAATTTCGATTCTCATACTTTTCAGTTTCGTTTCCTATACATGATTGTCGTTTCTTGTTATGAACGCTTAAACAGTGTGTGTATCCCTGGTGAAATAATGTCATTTGGCGTGTCACCAGTAAACTATTCAGATTCAGATCTGTCACTCAATGCATTGACCAAAATTTCTGATGTTATGGAATCAAAGCCAATACTAAAGGGAACACGATTACAATCAATATGTCAATGTGTAGAAAACCATTTTGCAGTGCAGTCAATTTGTGACAGAGTTCTGAATTTTGACCTGCAGCCACACTACCAGAAACAGACCCATGGGACCGATGTGATGGACTAAAAGTCCAGCCATATAGAGTTCCTATAGTTTCTGTACCCCTCGTCAGGGTATCTACGATCTAAACCTAGATGCGCTATGATAAGCAGTCACCACGATCGAGACTGCTTGCTAGATTCTACCGCTATTTGACGGGGAGTGTCAAAAATGGATAAATTTAATTGATTGTGGTTAACTGTCTAGTCAGTATAGACGGGTTCACTAGTTTTTATTAAGCGCTTTATGTAACAAAACGCGTAATTGAGAGAGAGCAGTCGATCATGGGTACAATTTTCTTCATATTCAAAGTAAACACTGTGGAAAAGGTCCTGAGGGACCTTTTCCAATAAGAAGTCCCCATCCGGCCTCCGTACATACAGCCTTGCTTTAATAACGGCACTCTGTATTTTATGGAGTGGAGTCATGGATTGGAGTCTTGGATTGGAGACATGGAGTGGAGTATCGGAGTGGATTCTTGGAGTGGAACCTTGGAGTGAAATGTTGGAGCGTAAGAGAAACATTTATTCTGGTGGTAAAATCGGGTCTCATTTGAATGGACAACATTGCGAAACATGTAACAAATGCATTACCCGTATAAGTAATGGAAATAAACGGTTATTTTCTGTTACTTACATTTGTTACACATTTTGAGATGGCGTACATTCGCCTCGAGACAAATGTCACCACCAGCATTGAGTTTTTTTCTTTTACACTCAAAATTTCACTCCAAGGTTCCACTCCAAGAATCCACTCCAATACTAAACTCCATGACTCCAATCCAAGACTCCAATCCATGACTCCACTCCATAAAATGTGCAGTGCCTTTAATAACGACATTTCTTTTCTTCAAAACATTTCTGTTTTTCATAGGGAACTGTTCAGATACTGAAGCAAACCATCAATTCAAACTGCAATTGATTGCAAATGTCTGGTTTTGGGGACGTACCATGCAATTTTTAGACATTTGATTGGTTTTTGAGTGACAAATTTAAATGATTGAAACCTTCCGATATTCGACTTGTTAGCCTACTTCAGATAGAATTTAATTATCACATTTTGGTGATTTAAAAGTCTAGAGATGTTCCGTTGATAATAGCACGCCGATGAGCCGGCTCATGAGAAAACAAACAATGTAGTTTCCGAACACAAATCGAGCTGTACAAGCGCAGAAGATGGCTAGAGGCCGGATATTTTGGATTTAGAAAGTACTAAACGTGTAGCGAAAATAAAGGCGCTGATCTACTGCGAAGCTGATCTGCGTCTTTGTTTTCGCATATGCAGATAGATTGTTGGCTTTCCCATGTGGCGGTTCAAATGCAAACAGCGGAAACAGAGCACTTATCAAAACGATGTATTGAAAAAAAATATTTAAATGAAACTATAATAAGGCATTGCGTAAGACATGTTTCCAGTTTATCAATGTATATATATTAGAAATTTTGTAGAATTATATATGAATACAGACAAATAAAAGATAATTACTTGTGCGACACCCCTATTAACTGTCCTATCAAATGACATTGCTACATGTAACAATCATTCCATTTGCCTTGTATATTCATTATTTATTGAACAGGCAATTTAGTGTTTTTTTCCATCCCGGGTTTTAGAGTGGGACTTTCGTTGCACCATTTCCTGATAATTGCTAACTTTTACCTTAAATTTGTAAAAACATTCTTCTCATGTGAACTGGACATCCGGTTTGATTGCGGCTTAAGGTTGCTTGTGTGGCTTGTATCAAAGGTGCTTGTATGACTGACTGTTTTGGTCACTGCACCATTTTCCCCTCAGACCTCCGCATTCTGGTCGACCAGTTTCCATGACCAAAAACTCATTAATGAGCCGCCGCATGGGAAAACAAACAATCTGCATTGGCGAAAACAAACCGCGAAGCTGATCAGCGCCTTTGTTTTCGCTACTCGGGCAGTACACTTCCTCTTCTACTTTTATCCGAAATTTCAAGTCACTAGCCTGCTTCTGTGACTGTACAGCGCGGTTTGTGTCAGACCTGGTCGGAAATCCAAATTGTTGGTTTTCTTACGCACAGGCTCTAATCTATTGAATGCGTAATTTGTGTAATCTTTTGACAAGTCATATTCTTATCACATGTTTTGTAGATGTCTTAAACTGGGTTTGGCAATCTGAATAATGAATTAAACTGAATTCGAAATAATCGAACATTATTCTTTATTCCTTAAAAAAAAAAAAAAAAAAAAAAAAAAAAAAAAAAAAAAATAGACATTCAAAATTTATATTACATAGGTTAAATCATTGTGCACCTGATGCATTCATATCATAGGAATCGCATCCTTGGATTAACTAGTATTTTTCACAATGATTTTTTTCTCATAAGCAAAATCAACGCAGCTGGTATCCGCACTACGAATATCAACCACCGCTTATGTCTCCAAAGTAGCAAATCTTCTACATGTTTGTTCTATTTTTGTTTGAAATTTGTATTCGTCCCAAATTTCTGTAACGTTTCCAAGTAGTCTAGCTTTTGTCTGACCTGTTTGGCCAGGTGTAGAAAAAAATAAACACCGCATAAGAAAACTAACAATCTGCATATTATGCGAAAACGAAGACGCATTTCGCAGTCGCTGATCAGAGCATTTGTGTTCGCTACACGGATAGTACATTTTCTCTTCTTCTTAAATCCGAAATTTCAAGCTTCTAGCCTGCCTCTGTGACTGTACAGGCTGGTTTGTCTTGGACCTTGTCGGAAACCCATATTGTTGGTTTTCGAACGCAAAGGCTCAAATGTAATCGGTTCTACTCCAGATTGTGCATTATCAGGAATCCAAAAACAATACCAATGTACAACCGATGATATGTTTCTATTATAAGAACACACAGACATTCCAAAATGTCTAATATTATAATTGAAGATGCTTTGGTGTTGCCGAAATACTTTTTATGGGAAAATGAAGCTTTAAAGCACAATCTTGCATAAAAATATCTCAAGTACCGGAGATCATCCTATGCTCGATCCTAGCGTTTTCTATTAAAAATCCGTCGTAGGCGGTTTTTGGACATGTTCAAAATTCTGAAAACAATCTTAAGCAGATCCTTTGATTTCCATGGGCGTGATATGCCGGAGATGTACCATTAAATCTGAGTGAATACTACCATTACATTCACGTGAATTACGCTTTTTTTTTTGTTTTTTTTTTGTTTTTTTTTTTTTTTTTTTTTTTTTTTTTTTTCTAAAATAATCTGATGCTAAACGAGACTGCAAGAAGGGTCGCTTGATCGGTTTAAAATGTTTCCACAACATTTGGGCGTATAAGGCACTGTCTTTTAATCGAGTATATTTGGCAAACTCGTAGGATTGTAACACCCGAAAGGATCGGTCTTAAGATCATAAAAATTTCTAAAGATTGGTCTTAATACCCCCCTCCCCCCCCCCCCCCCACACACACACGATTCTTTAGAATATCTTGTGACCAGCAAAGACAAAGTTTGAAGGTGCCCGCGAAATGTTTGTAACCCATTCAGACAAAATTTGAGGATAAATTATACAGATCTTTAGCGTTTTCTCACTATTTATCATTTCACTCTTTTTATCGATGATATCAAGTTGATTTTACTGCAAGCGCAGAATAAGATAGGAGAGAAATAATGCGAGTCGAACTTTTATGGTATCTCTGTCATAGAATTTCAGGAGAACCAGCATAGATGATTAATTTTCATTAACCAAAATTTGAGCCGCCTCATGAGAAAACCAACAATTAACAAAGACGCAGAACAGCTTCGCGGTCACCACGAAGCTGATCAGCGCCTCTGTTTTCGCTACTCGGAAAGTGCAATCCCTCTTCTTCTTAAATCTATTAATATTTCTAGCTTCTAGCTGCCCTTCGTGACTGTACAGACCGGTTTGTGTCAGACCTGGTCGGTAACCGCATTGTTGGTTTTCCCACGAGGCGGCTCAAATATGAGCCGCGACGCGAGAAAACCGGTCTTCGGGGTTTCCGACCAGGTGCGACACAAATCGGCCTGTAAAGTCACAGAAGCAGGCTAGAGACTTGATATTTTGGCTATAAGTAGAAGAGATATTGTACTATCCGAGTAGCGAAAACAAAGGCGCTGATCAGCTGTGCAGTTACTGCACAGCTGATCTGCGCCTTTGTTTTCGCATAGGCAAAAATCCGGTTTGCCCACGAGGCGGCTCAAATATGTTAAAACTTTGTATCTCTCATCTCTCTCATCACTAATTTTGTAGAAAAATGAGAAATATCCAAACGAAATGGTACAGAACTTGGCTACAACCTGACACATGTTTAAAACGGTATCGAAGAAATGCTAATTATGCTGAAAACAAGAGAATGATATATGGAATATTACACATAATTTCCTGAGTGATTCCAACCCGTAACTGTAAATATCCAAATTCCCATGCAATACAGGTATTTTATTCCAAGACACCGCGCAAAATGCTACGCCAAACAAAAATATTTTCACTTTCTTTAGATTTTTTTTTTTTGCATCATAATTTTCTTGTTTTGTGAAACGCTGCATTATTTGGCAGTCTGCATAAATTTAGGTAAAGTAATTTATATACTTTTTACAATATGCTTGGCTTAGTTAGAGAAATAAAGGATTAACTCCGAAAACATTTTCTAAATTTTATCGCAGACACTAAGAATAGGTTAAAGGTTAACCACGTTTTCAGGAGCCAGAATTTTATGCTTACTTGGTTTACAGATTTCAGAAACTTACAGGAAGAAATGGGTCGGGCGTCAGACTCTATGATGACCCCGACTTAAAGCTATTCACTTTAGTTGGTTGGGACCGGAGTTTCTTGTCCGTTGCTCGGCCCACCGGCGTTCAACTGTTGTTTTTCTTTTGCTCCAGATTTTCAGTGACGATGCAGTGCAGAGGTTCACAACATTCATTAAGTTGTTCGGCCCGCGTGATAAATCTCTAACTAGTCAATGTGTCATCATGGACAAACAAAAATATAATAAAACTGCATTGACGGTCTTGAACTTGTGTACTACAAACTGAGGTATGGCTAATTCGCTCCAGGGATCTAATGCTACCACCAGGAAAACATGTCCGTGTAATATATACCCCTTATATCCCACATTTATCTAGCAAACCTGGGGTATGTGGCGAGGCGGTTCTAACGTGTACCCACAATCTATGTTTTTATCAAAAATAAAAACAAAATATCAAAATTTTTCTACTAAAATTTTTCAATTTTTACAAGTTAAAAAATCTCTGTATATTACAAGGGCAAGTTTTCGTAATGATCGCTTCAAAATTATTGAGTACAAAGGTTAAAAACCACAACAACCGCAACCTACAAGGGCCACATCCACATTATTATGAAAAAAGTGAACTCCCTCTCTGGTTGAAAGAGAAGACAAAATTAAATCGGACTACACCACCAGCCTTGATGTTTTCAATTATATCAATTTCAGAAAAATATGCAATAACAGACACACGTGGGGCGAGTATAATTTATTGTCCATGCATCCCACCCACCCCTTGAAATGTAAATGTAAATGTGCCAAGTTATGTATTTAGTAGTATTTCAATGACTGTCCCCGCTGGAAAGAAGAACTAGAAATGCGTGTTTGTAAAACACTATGCCCCCAACTGTATGCTTGTCCCTCCCTAAACTGGCAGTTTGTATGGACCATTAATTTCATTCAAATGAAAAAAAAAAAAAAAAAAAAAAAAAAAATAATAATAATAATTTCCTGAAGAAGCTGTTCGACTGCCTCTGTTTTGACCTTGATCCTGAAACAGAATGTAAGCTTTTTGCAGACAAGTTAGAAATGGAGAAAAAATTAAAAAAAAAAAAAAAAAAAAAAAGAGTAATTTTATCAACATTAGATGGAAAGTCCTCAAAAGTTAATCAGGTGGTCTTCCTCTTAGCCCCAAACAGTATACCAAATATGAAGCTCTCGCTCAAATACTTTTTGAGATATCTTGTACACATGATTTTCATATTTTGATTTCAAAGGGACATAACTCCAAAAAGGGGCATAACTCGGACATTAAAAAAATATGGGTCAACTATTATTTCATGAGGAATTTGTATGTGCAATTTCTACCGTTCAAAAGTTTCAAATTTCGCTGAAAAGTGGAAAAATCAATCAAAATTTCAAAATTGAATATTTTTGTCAAAATTTGACAGAAAGTTTTCAAAAGTTGATCAGGTCATCTTCTCCGCAGCCCTAAACTGTATGCCAAATATGAAGGCTCTAGCTCATATACTTTTTGAGATATCTTGCGCACAAGATTTTCAAATTTGGTTTTTCAAAGGGACATAATTCTAAAAAGGGGCATAACTCGGACATGAAAAAAAATATGGGTCAACCATTTTTTCATGAGAAATCTGTATATGAAATTTCAAAAACCTCGCATTCACCATTCGAAAGTTTCAAATTTCACTGAAAAAGTGGAAAAAATCAATCAAATTTTCAAAATGCCATATTTTTTGTCAAAATTTGACAGAAAGTTCTCAAAAGTTTATCAGGTCATCTACTCTGCAGCCCCAACCAGTATGCCAAATATGAAGGCTCTAGCTCAAATACTTTTTGAGATATCTTGCACACAAGATTTTCAAATTTTGTTTTTAAAGGGACATAACTCAGAAAAGGGGCATAACTCGGATATGAAAAAAAAATACTGGTCAACTATTTTTTTCATGAGGAATACATATATGAAATTTCAAATCCCTAGCATTCACCGTTCAAAAGTTTCAAATTTCACTGGAAAGTGGAAAAATCAATCAAATTTTCAAAATTCCATATTTTTGTCAAAATTTGACAGAGAGTTCTCAAAAGTTGATCAGGTCATCTACTCCTCAGCCCTAACCTGTATGCCAAATATGAAGGCTCTAGCTCAAATACTTTTTGAGATATCATGCACACAAGATTTTCAAAAATTGTTTTCAAAGGGACATAACTCAGAAAAGGGGCATAACTCGGACATGAAAAAAAATACGGGTCAACTATTTTTTCATGAGGAATACATATATGAAATTTCAAATCCCTAGCATTCACCGTTAAAAAGTTTCAAATTTCACTGAAAAGTGGAAAAATCAATCAAATTTTCAAAATTCCATATTTTTGTCAAAATTTGACAGAGAGTTCTCAAAAGTTAATCAGGTCATCTACTCCTCAGCCCCAACCAGTATGCCAAATATGAAGGCTCTAGCTCAAATACTTTTTGAGATAACGTGCACACAAGATTTTCAAATTTTGTTTTCATGAAAAAAAATACGGGTCAACTATTTTTTCATGAGGAATACATATATGAAATTTCAAATCCCTAGCATGCACCATTCAGAAGTTAACAGACGCACAGACAGACAGACAGACAGACAGACAGACAGACAAGCCGAAAGCAATATGCCCTTCCAACTTTTTCAAAGTTGGAGGCATAAAAATCAAGATACAAACACCAGCTATTGCAGTTGCATTTAACAATCAATACTATCTAATATGCTGGTACGCTTATACTGTACATTTCAAGATAAAAAATGCTTTAAAACCATTCATCCTCCTACTCGGACACATCATGTGATACATAAAAAATTTAACGTAAATTGTCACCAACATTTATTATATTCCATATACGCAAATGAATCTACGTAACGAAATCACTACATATTCCATCTAAAAATAAATATATATAAATTTGACTCTATACTACAATGATTATAGCCATTTTATAAGTCGACTTGTAAGGTATCTTTTAATTAGAATTCCAAGAGAATCTCGATGATTACTTTTGATTTAACAAATGCTTTTGCTGTATCTAATTTTGACATCATTTGCTAGATCAAGTACATGAGGTCTAAGGTTTGGTAAACATGACAACTTTCCATGTGAGTCGAAGTTCAACGTAGTCACAGTGCTGAATATCCCAGGCTGTTCGTTGAATCGTGTATCATTTACAAACGCCAAAATAAGAGATACTGTAAGATGAAACGGTGAAAGATACAAACATACACACGATTTATCGCTTATAAAGTTGCTTCCATCAGGAAAACATGTCTATGAAATGTATACCCACTTATACCCCACTTTTGTATAACACAATTGAGATATGCAGGGGTTTATCTATTTTTCTTATTTTTGATCCAAAGCATAAAATTGTGGGTACTCGTTAGAACCGCCTCGCCGAGGCGGTTCTAACGTGTACCTTTAATCTATGTTTTGAACAAAAAATAAGAAAAACATCAAAACTTTTCTACTGAAAATTTTCAATTTTTACTAATTAAGAAAAATCTATGTAATTACATGGGCATGCTTTCGTAATGTCATGTCAATCATGTTAAAACATGAGCGCAAAGCTTTTTCAAGAAAATTGGAAATGAACTTTGAGCAATGAACAAACTGAGCAGTCAAATTCTTGTGTTCTCCGTTCAATACAGGCATGACCCATTTGCTTACTGGAAGAATAATTGGCACTTTCAAACAAAAATCAGAAATGACTAATTAAAATGTTACATCAACAAGTAAATCGTGGATAAGGAGCACATATTGAGGAGTTTTTATGAATTAGTTGTTGTAGTTTGACCCCGAGATGCACCGGTCTTTCGGGTGGGACTCTTGAACCGTTGAAATGACGTAAAAATCTATTTAACGATGTAATGAACGCCATTACATGTAACTTATCACTGATAAAACACTGCACTTGAAAACCACACATACTGACAATACTTATCAATAGTGATAGCCCCCCCCCCCCCCAAAAAAAAAGAAAAATCAATATTCACTGGTTACATAATATCAAAGACATAAAACAATAAACCGCGGTTCAACATGTATAATCCTCTTTGCGCCTCTACAATACCTCCTATAGAGATATGATAATCACCACATTATGTTACGTCTACAATGGACCACGTTCTCATCACGTCCTTACTACGTCCTAAAAAATTAAGGACGCAGTAAAGACGTGGTACGGTCTTGTAGGACGGGGTAGGAACGTAGTAAGGACGTAGCGAGGTCTTGATGGACGTGAAGGTCTTGGTCAAATTTTGAACATGCTCAAAAGAAACGTGGCGAGGACGGGGTGAAAGAACGTTGTAAGGACGTGGTAAGGACGTAGTAGGAACTTGTAGGACGTAGTAAGAACGTAGTGCAAACGTAGTAAGGTCTTCATAGGCGTGGTATACGAACCTGCTGCAGACCATCAAGACCTCATTACGTTTCCACTACGTCCGCGCTGCGTCCATCAGGTTCTCGACAAGATCCTACCACGCTTCTCGTACGTCCATACCACGTCCTAGAAGACTTCACTGCGTTCTTATCACGTCCTTGCGGTTCACAACACGTCCTCTGTAGTTTCTTACCACGTTCACGCCAGGTTCTTATCACGTCCTCCCCGTTTTATTAATTCTGTTTTAATTGACTATTTCCCTCAAGCAATAGCTTGCGCGTCAATCATTTTGAGATGTTGTATGATCTGCAAATAAAAATGAGTTGAGCTGAAATAAAAAAAAAATGAACCGAAATGTACTCTTGCAATTCGCTCTCCTTCAATAACACCAAAACCAACTTGGTGCACTCGCAGCATAGGATGAGATCTTGCTGGGTGCGCCCCTAGCCATGAGCTATGAAAATGGAGATTGATGATGATGATGATGATGATGATGATGATGATGATGATGATGATGATGATGATGAAAAAAGGTTTCACTATGGACATTACAGCAGATTATCAGCAGCGTTGGGGATGGAGTTTCAGTATTCGTTCTTCAACTGAGCATAATTATTATAATAATACATAAACGGTCAGAACGTGCTGAAAACGTAGTACGCGCGTGGCGTGGACTGCTTGGTCTTCGTGAGGACGTTGTAAGGACGTAGTGTAAACGGGATGAGCTTGGTGAGCGCCTAGTGAGGACCTAGTGGAAACCTGAAGGACGTAGTAAGGACGTGTTGCGAACGTAGTAAGGACGTGGTGGGGACGTAGTAAGGACGTAGTGTGAACTTACAAACCAGACATTCTTTCATTTTGACTCCGTCCTCGTCACGTTCTTGAATTGTAAGACGTGGTTAGGACGTGGTGAGAACGTGGCCCAGTGTAGACGTAACATTATGGCAGTCCTTTGATATCTGGATCATATTGCACCAGTAGGGATCATGCATCTAATAAATAAGTAGTACATCCTAAGCTCATTCAGAAGCTTCCTCTTAAACCCCCAACACAACCGTCAATCAAAAACGAGCAAACCTGAATTTGCAATTGAGCCTGTGCGTGAGAAAACCAACAAATTGAGTTCTGACCAGGCCCGCCTCTAACCGGGCTGTACAGTGGCAGAGAATGGTTAGAGGCTGGAAAATGTGGATTTAAAAACTAGAGGAATTGTACTATCCGTGTAGCGAAAACAAAGGCGTTGATCAGCTTCGCAGTTACTTCTGCGCCTGTGTTTTCGCCTACGCAGATGGTTTGTTTTCCCATGCGGCGGCTTAACTGATACACAATCGTACACTGAAAAAAAGTTATAAGAGGCAACTTTTCAAACTCATTTTTCGTTTCTAAGCCATGTTCAAAATTGCACGATTTTTTGCCAAAAGACGTGTCTTTCAAGTTAGTAAAGTTCCAAAGTGTTAAGAAATAATTTTCTTTTACTAAAGGCGTTTTTGGAGTAAAAATGCAAAAATCAATGTTTTTAAATAAAAAAATGGATACAGCACACCATTTATTGAAATTAGGAACGGGTGTCATCAAAGGGGTCGTTACGGCTTGGAAAAACATCAAACATTCGAATTTTCTCTACTGGAAGAATTTCTATGCATTTTTAAAAATCGCCAATTTTGAGATGTTTTGGAAAATTCATAAATGTGCCTCTTAAACATGCTGACCCCTGTTAAATTCACTTGGTGAGGCCTAGAAATGAGAGATATAACTCGACTGAACTGTTTTAGACCATTTTCGAGGACCAACAGGTCAAGGCTGCCGCACACTTCCGGTTTCAATGCCAATTTTTAACGAACAAAATAACAAAATTTTTGGACGATATTTTTAATTTTCAAAGTTTACTAGAGTCTAGTATTTGACCTTAATAATCGCTGAAAATTTCAATGCCATACTGCTGATAATAACGGAACCAGAAAAGGACAAAGTTTGTATGCAAATTGCATACAAAAGCTGAATTCCTGTTATTCAGGTTGTTGTCTTCTTGCATGTACAAAACAGAAACGAAGATTCTTATTGCAGCAACACTTTGGACTTAATTTTATCTTGCACAACGTCATAATATGACATTTAATTTGATGTAAATAAAGTGTGACTTTTTGAAATAGGGTACCTTTACACATGCTTCGTCTGTGTGAGAAGTATCACGCATTTTGGAATGCAGAAACTCACAGAGCCACTGTTAGACATTGGTTTATTCATATGATAATGAATTTTAATTGATCGTATTTTACTTTCTGAACTAGATGAAAAAATATGAGGTGGCCTCTTATAACTTTTTTTCAGTGTACATGAATTAGTTAGTTAGCACTGAAAAAGATATAGTGTTTTATTGCATTATTTCTAAATAATTATCATAAATTGTCAGTGTGCATTCATTCACGAGTGCAAGATTTCTGCATTTCTACTTGATAATGAAGATAAAATTATAAATCTATTTAATCTACAAATTATCACTCTACTTTGGAAGTGCAATTTAAGTACACATTTTCTGTTTTTGCAAAAGAGTGTATTTAGAGTGCTTGGGGCATTTTCTAGGTATTCTCTTAGGGTTTCTTTTAGAGTAAATTTATTTATCAGAGACTGCCTTCACATGAAAAACTCACTTCTGTTCCATAGGGGGGTTCACAGTCCAATAAGTGTTAAAACACAATTACATCATGGTTGGGAATCATCAATTTCGTTCAGATTAAAAAAAACACACAATATTTTGAATCATGTTTACTTATAGGTCAGTATGCCTCATTCGTGGAAAGATATACGGGAAGAGAGAATATTAATTCAAAACCCCAACTCAAATGCAAGTCAGTCCGGAAAGTAAACATACAACAACTTTTCCGATGACTCAGTAAAAATAAATTGAACCGTTTTCTAGTAATGATTTAGTCGTAAATGATCCGAAAGAAAATTGGTGATACATGACTTAAGTGCGGTATCCTTATTTCCTTCCTGTTAAATATGTATTTCTAAAAGACAACATGTATTGGTGACCGAATAAAAGATTTTCAAAGACCATGGATTGTTGATGTTTATAACAGTTAATTTGATAAAGGAAGAAAATTAACTTAGGGATTTACACAATTGATTGGAAACCGTAAGAGAAAAAAAAAAGCAGATAACTTGTACATGCCATCGTTCGAGTAACAGCAAATACTATTGGCATAAAGTTAAGCATATTCCATTTGTGAATTTCACTTGAGATTTTGGAACGCTTACAATAAAATCTTTTGAAACATTTCAAAATTTTGTTATAAAATTTGACAAAAACAATATACCAGCAATTTAATGAAGAAAAGGTAATCAATGCACAAGTTAGCAAATGGCTGTAACTACACAAAGAAAACTACCCATAAAATTGAAAAATTTCAACAGAAAAAATCCGGAGGCCAAAAGTGAGAACAACTTCTCAGCAAACACCAAGACAGCAAAGAATGTTTCTAAAGATTTAGTTTTTAGCATCCAGTTTCAGAATATGGTGAAAAATGTCAAATGGCACTACAGAAAACTCGACCATTTCCGGTTAACATTGCGTGTATCAACCACTCTGTCGCCTGCTGATCATGGATGCGCATTTCACCTGGTACCCTGTCCCACTTCTCCAGTAGAGCTTGGTAAAGCTCGTGAATAATGGACACGGCTGGTTCCCGGTTTCAAACTCGTCGGCCGAGCTCGTCCCACAATTGTCAGATGGGGCTCAAAGTCTGGCGACGAGCTCGGCCATGAAAGACTAGCGATGTGGTGCTGATTTGGCGTGAGCCGTCTAAGCTAAGTATTGACCTAATTTCATTGGCACTATTTCATTGGACAAATTATGGGTCATATGTAAATTAGCCGCGAGATTTAGACGAGCCGCGAGATTTAGACGAGATCGACTTTTTTTTAGGTCATGAGGATTTCCGGGTGCGCTCCTTTACCGGAATGGACATAAATACCGGAATGGACTACCGGAATGAACATTATACCGTAGCTTTGAGTGCTTTAACTGTATTATATCTGCATAAAATGTACTTCTGGAGACAAATTTATAGTTTGTAAATGATAAATTTCATCTTAGTATAGCAAAATTGACTTCCCATGGAGGTTAGGATAGCTTAGTGGTGGGGTCCGCGAAGGGGCCACTGTTCAGAGGTTTCTATGATTAGAATATATAGAAATCACAAGTGGATGTTCTGCAGCAAAACAGGGGTGAATAGAAGTAGAAATGAGTTAAATGTGCTGGCACTGTGACAGTGACCTATAAGCATAGAGCATATCCTACCATATGAATTTCTCAATAATATTTTTGCTCCTCTTAAAGAAATTGAGTTTTGATTTTTATTCAAGAACAATTTGTACACAAAGCGGTTAACTATTGTAAGGACACTCACTTCTGTAGCTACTTTGCTACATTTTGGTAATGCGTTTAATTAATGATAGCTCAGCTCCATCATCATATCTCCAGTTATAAGCACATGTGTTGAGCTGCCAAGCTAAGCTTATAGTCTAGCAGTGTTTTGACATTTTAAGCTCACCAGAGCCGAAAGTTCACCTGGTGAGTTTTTAGTAAACCATGCTCTGGCATCTATTGTCTTCATTCACAATTTTAAAGTTCTTGTACTAATAACCCACAGAACTAATCAAAATCAAACTTCATGTGAAGCATCTCAGAAAGAGACTGAAAATTGTTGAACAGGACGTTAAACCAAAACAAACTAAACTATTTTCCTGTAAGGTTGCCTATTACATGTAGTGTTTTAAAATGTTTTAGTTCAACCTGTATGAAGCAAGCATATAAGGCTGTGACCACACAATTTATTATGTTCGAGTCAAAACGCAGAACATATTAAAACCCGCATCCATTTAAAGCACGCCGATTATCTTTTTTAAAGATATTTCTTGTTTTTTGTATTCCTCTGTGGTATTTGCACGGTGTAGCTTTGCATTTTCATCTTTAATTACCATATGCTGGTCGTTAGGGGAGTTAAGGAAGGGCCTATCGACGGGTTCAAGCATCTTGTTTTGTCACTTTTCGAGAATTCAAAGTACCGTTCAACGCTTTTGAATTAAGAATGCGGTAGGAAGAGAACGCAGCCCATACCATCTCCCCCAGCCACAGTTCCTTGCACACAGGACACATTTAAGCGTTCACCAGGGAGGCGTCGAACATGGACACGACCATATGTATGATACAGACAGATACGGCTCTCGTCTGACCAAAGAACTTTCTGTGAGTTACGTAGTCGCTTCTTAAAAGCCCCACTCATCCCGACAATTCGCAATTTTCATCTTCACATTTCTTTCTTCGTGCATGTTTTTCATAAAAAAAACTGACAATCAAGTGGTATTGCATACATACAAACCAATAAATGATCGGTGACACACGCTGCATTTGAGAACGAAGTTGAGATGAAAAATTTTAGTTTTCTCCTATAGCGCTTCTTTTACTTACTGATAAATAGGTGCAGTCAATGCAGAAATTGAACATTTATTGAAAGAGAGTAACATGAGAAATCCTTGTTATTTCGTTTTCGCAAACACTTCAATATTATTGTGTTGAAAGCACCATATGTTCATGGGGCGGAAGTGATAGCGAAAACGAAATAACATGGATTTCGTATAATACTTTCATTCAATAAATGTTCAATTTCCGCATGGACTGCGCCTAATTTCTGCATGGACTGCGCCTATCTATCAGTCAATAGAGTATTTAATGGTATAGGAGAAAATTCGGATTTTTCATTCTCAACTTCGGGCAGAATTGCAGTGTTCATCACCGATCATATATCGGTTTGTATGTATACAATACCATGTGTTTATCAGCTGTGAAATCAACACCCGTTTTCTAGTGATGGTTCAGCAGTACATAAAAGCGATTTATTTTTTAAAATTCAGGCGTGCAGTTTACATCATATACTCATTTCCTTGTTGTCAAAAGACAATATTTATTGATGACCGGTTATTTTCCCCTTTCTTCAAAGATCGTGGATTGTTGCTGATCATGGCAGTTGAATGAATTATTTATGTTTGGTCGATTAACCATTAGCTGAAGCTTGAACCATTAGCACTTCTCTGAACTATACACGTGAAAATAAGTAAGGGAACACTTTTAGCTCTTGAGAAATGTTTGAAAAAATCCATTTTCCTATTTTCTGGCGATACAGAAATTTTTATCACATGTATTTAATACCTTAGCCTAGCGACAGGCTAATTGATGGACATTCACAACATTTTGTCCTTGTGCTTCGGAGGACACAATGTGCCATATATAAAAAAAACTTCACTTTTACTGAATACAAGTTTGCCTTTTTGCTTCTGCACTCCGCAAAACTCAACTTTTGAATGCGAAACAAGAATAAATTGTTGCATCTGATCGTTCTCAATGAATAAACGACTTCGGATCTAAAACTTCATGTTTCATCTTCAAACCAACCAATCATACAAAATCTGCAGCTTGCATTGATTTCTATAGAAGGCAAAATTGTTGAAAGTTTTGCAAATGAAGCCGTGAAAGAACAATTCCGCTATGGCGCTATGACCAGAAGGTGCATGTTTAAATTCCCAAAGGGTAATATCGAATATCTGGCCCAACGTTTACAATCTGAAAAATGTATAGCCAAAGAATAAAACGTGATCATAAAACCGACCCCCAGAAAAGTATGGATCTACCGCCGACAGTCGGTCAGAAAATAATAAAAAAAAAATAATTATACCCAATCCACAGGCAAGTTCTTGGCTTGATGCTTCAGAAAAAGTTCAGCACGTTCCGTAAATCTAGCGAACAATTTCTGACTGTCCGCCGCAGTTTATGTTTGATGCTTACCATTTTCACATAGAAGCATTTTTGATACTACAGATTCTGTCAAGTTGTCAAAATGTTCTTCATAATTCTTACAAAGACGGATATGTACAGTCCAAAGTTGGTAGTCACATTATTACAGGTGTTCCCTAACTTATTTTCATGTGTATATATATTATCTTGACCATCATGTTGACGCTTGGAAGTTTTTTAATATGTGCTTGCCATCATTACAATGATTACAATGTGAACACTTTGTGGTGAGGTAAGGCGCCTGTAACCCTGTTTAATTAAGCCCAACTCTCTTTCATATATTAAATGAATAAGCGTACCAAGATGATTACATGTGGTTCTATTTGTTGTATATTTTGGTGTCCATGTTTGTACTGTTTGTGCAATATTATGTTCGAATATATATTTAGTTATGGTTATGTAGTGACCGCTGTTTGGGAAATAGCTGGTCAATCGTCATACCGTATTTTGTGTTTGGTTTCAGTCTGAATTGCCTTAAAGGTTGTTGTGGCGTTGGTTCTAAATGCACAAGATTTTGGTCATTGCCTTTCTTTTTTACTTTAACGTTTCATTGAAGGAAAATACGTATCAATCTTAAAAGTTTGACACACTAGCTATACCATATCATTATCAACAGCTCTTCCAAATTATTAAACTGCTTTAGATGTAGCTGCAAATAATGTACAACTGGCTTGGATCATTAGGCAAGCTACCTGAGCGTATCATTGTATTTTCATTTTACAAGATTCTATAGATACATGTCCTATACATGCGCATGTACAAGTATTTCAAAACAATTGTATTCATGGACCTGGAACTGGCTTAAATAAATTGAGCCGCGACGCGAGAAAACCGTCTTTGGGGTTTCCGACTAGGTCTGACACACACACCGACCTGTACAGTCACAAAAGCAGGCTAGAAGCTTGACATTTCGGATAAATAGTACTATCCGTGTAGCGAAAACAAAGATGCTGATCAGCTTCGCAGTTACTTTTGAGCTTCGCGCACTAGATAATACATCGATTATTATCAGATAAAGTCCAGAAGTCACATTAACACATTTCTTATAAATTAGTTGTCAATGTTGCTCTCTGTGGGTTGAAGACATTTACTCCTTCAGTTGGAAGATTGTCATATGAGTGGCCATGACGAAAACTTGCCCATGCAATAAACAAAGGTTTTTAGCTGTTAAAATCGGCCACAAATCTCTGGAAAAAGTTTGATATTTTTAATAATTTTGTTCAAAACAATGATTGTGGGTACACGTTAGAACCGCCACAATCTATGTTTTAGATCAAAAATAAGAAAAATAGGTAAACCCTTGTAAACCACAGTTTTACTATATAAAAGTGGGGTTTACGGTGGTATACATTTCACAGTTTGACATGTTTTCATGATGAAAACGTTTGGATTCAAACGGTCAAAAGTACAAGAGTTTAAAGGTACATGTACATGTATGAAAAAGCACCAACAACAAAAATAAAAAAAACAATAACAACAACAACAAAGACAAAAAATAAATCCTGCTCAACATTTCGTTGTTTTATAAACTAATATTGAACCTGTCATCAGGAAAACATGTCCGTGTAAAGTATACCCCCTCAAACCCCACTTTTATATAGTAAAACTGGGGTATGCAGGGGTATACCTACTTTTCTTATTTTTGCTCCAAAACATAGATTGTGGGACTGGGTACTCGTTAGAACCGCCTCAGCGAGGCGGTTCTAACGAGTACCCACAATCTATGTTTTGAGCAAAAATAAGAAAAATATCAAAATTTTTCCAATGAATTTTCACTTTTTAAGCTGAAAAATTCTCTGTATATTGCATGGACAATTTTTCGTAATGTCTTATCCATTTATAGATCCTGAAAACGTTTTGTGGAAACAGTTATAAACAATTCTAACACGACGTTATCATTTCCGCTATTGAACCTAACGTCACCGTATGCAAATTTAATTAAACAATAATTCACTTTATTTTCATTTATCTATTTTTTTTTTTTTTTTAGTGTTTACTGAGTCGATCAAATTCTGATCCTTACCTCAGGAGCTGTAAAAATGTGACTTGCTCAAGACAACAAAGAAAGGCGCCTCGGCTGAGGATTGAACCCGGGACATCTGGGACCGGAGTCAACCAATCTACCCCTGCGCCATTCCGCACTTTAAACAAAATCACGCGCTTAAGGTGGCGTATCTGTGACGTCGCACATAAACATTCATGTCCACCAAGAATGATTCCAATGGAAAACATTTTAAAATGTAAGCATTTATTTATGAGTCGTGTTAGAATCGTAATGATTTTACTTTTATTTAAATTACTTATCTTTGATTAACGCGTGAAGTTGTCGGGCAGATGCGATATTTAATTCACTCCGGCCATTTACTCCGGCCATTCACCCCGGCTGCGCCGTCATGAATTAATACAATGCAATCTGCCCTCCAACATCCCGCGTCATTCACAATAATTCACCTTAAAGTAAAATCATTTCTTAAATAAAATCGATTCATCCGTGTGTAAGGGTTTACTGGTGTGACGTATTTACTACAAAATATTAATATTTTTGCTGATTACAATGGGCAACGCTAGAGTGCGTCAGTGCTGATAACATTTATTTGCCGTTATTTACCTGTCCTCGCTAAAAATGATATAACCTTATTACATTGCATCTTTGAATCATCTGTAGATTTTCACAGGTTATATAATAGAATACCAGCGGCTGGCCAAGGAAAAGGCGTAAAAATATGCGCGCAGATGTGACACTTAAGCTGTGCGCAAATGATATGCATTTCTGCGCGCAAATGAAAACTGTGCGCAAACGATTTTTTTTAAATGAGCGCAAATGTAATAACACCGTTCAGTATACTCAGAAGATTCATGTATTTATAAGGTCATTGTGCCGTAGGTCTTTTAAATTTATTCAGTTAATCCTGAAGATGATACGACTGATTGTGATTTTTATAATCGGATTATAGATTCCTAGTTATAGGTCAACAGCAATTAGGATTTATTCATAGCTTAACTTAAAAGTACATCAAATCCTAGTTTAAAACATTTCAATCGAAGAAAAAACGGCGACAATTCCAGAAGAAGAGGAAAAAAATCATTATCGTTCACGTTTAGTTATTTAATCATACATGGGACATCTTAGGAATAATGTTTGTATTTTCTCTCATATGCGCAAACCAAGCACATCAAATCAGCTGTGATTCCGCATGTAACGAATATCACATTTCCGTGTATGTTTCATGCTCAATCCCCTGATATGGACTCTTTACCATTATTAAGCCAGGAAACGAAGCCGTTTCCAAACATAATTTCGTTTTTCTTTCATTATTTTTTTGATAAAAGGACAAGTCTTTTTAGCTGCTATACGGACAAGCCTGTTTTCAGATAGCCTAGACTTTGTCTAACATTTTGGATGCATCAAATGCAGTTAAGATGGCGATCAAGCATTTAGTACGGATCAGATCCTCAGTTTGGATATATATATTCTATAATGTCCCTCCTTTAAGTCTCTACAAAATGTCTCTAGGGTCTGCTAGCTGCGTCCGAGCAATATTGTAAAAGGAATATATCTGGATTAAGACAAAGTTTTTCAGGAAATAAGACATGGGCCTGTGCGTGAGAAAACCAACAATTTGGATTCCGACCAGGTCCGACACAAACCAGGCTATGCGGTCACAAAAGCAGGCTAGAAGCTTGAAATTTCGGATTTAAGAAGCAGAGAAATTGTACTATCGGTGTGGCGACAACAAAGGCGCTGATCAGCTTTGCAGTTACTGCGAAACGGATCTGCGCCATTGTTTTCTCCTATGCAGATTATTGGTTTTCCCTTGCGGCAGCTCATATGATACTGAGCCATTTACAATATAATGTGTCGAGACTACAGACTCCTATTTCTATCTCAAGAGGCTGGAACTGGTGTATGTTTCTGGCAGTTAAATGAAGATTTATTTATGTACTTCGTTCATATTTCTCATAATCCGAACACGACATTGGGCGTACGACATATAGTATACTGTCCACAAAAATATGGGAAAACGCCCCAAAATTTGTATAATGTGGCATTTCAATTATTTTATACCTCAGTATCGCTAGTATAACAAGTAGCCCGAAGTGAAACGATCGCTCACCTGAGAGTCAGGAAGTAAGTAACTGGACAAAAGAAAGGTAGTTGAAATTTTTACATTACATGGGCATGGCGGCCATCTTAGTCTTGTGACCTGGACTTTTATATACTTATTGGTTCCCTTTCAAATGGATGCTTCATTTAAAATTTGCTTTGATTGGCCAAGCGGTTTCAATGGAGACGTGGTTTGAATATTTTAATAATATATATGTATAATGCACAGGCAAAGTTTGTTAACATTGCTATAAAATAGGTCAAGGTCATCACAAGGTCATGGGCTATATACACATTTTAGAATCTTAGTCATCAATGCTACATGTGTTATCAGTCCACTGGTTCGTGAGGAGAAGATTT
The DNA here is from genome assembly GCA_964017185.1 of Rugalucina vietnamica. Taxonomy (NCBI): domain Eukaryota; kingdom Metazoa; phylum Mollusca; class Bivalvia; order Lucinida; family Lucinidae; genus Rugalucina; species Rugalucina vietnamica. Next base: position 70,326,934 of record OZ024871.1, read on the forward strand.
GATTTTTGAAGGGTTTTTACCATATACATGTATGGGCATGGCGGCCATCTTGGTCATGTAACCTAGATTTTATATACACATTGGTTCCCCCTTTCTATAGATGCTTCATATAAAATTTGGGTTTGATTTGTCAAGCGGTTTCAGAGGTACAAAGGTTTGAATTTTATTGTAATATCCATGAACATTGCCCCTGGTGAGGGCAGATGAGCCCCTGGGGTCCAATACTTTTAGAAACATTGATATTCAGTCCTACTGCACATTTCGTTAAAGATTTTCCCTTTAAATGATATTTAATAGTTTCCCCATTCACATACCTAGGCGACCTATGTTGACCTTGCCATAAAATAGGTCAAGGTCATCATAGAGTGACGATTTATTAACACAATGTAGTACTTAAGGCCTCATGCCAAGTTGCGTTGAAATCTGTCCACCGGTTCTGGAGAAAAAATGTGAAGGGTTTGTACCAGATATGGGCATGGCGGCCATCTTGGTAATGGCCTAGACTGTTTGTATACACACTGGTTTCCGATTCCTATAGATGGCTTGATTAGCCAATCGGTTTCAGGTTAGAAGATCTTAAAATGTGAACGGACTCACACACGCACACACGCACCCACGGACGCCGGCTCGAGTATCATATCTATGCCCCCATTAATCTTCGGCTCAAGTGAGCTTACAAATCCTATCACAAAGAATAAGATTATTTACACTTCATAACACGTTGATTTTCAAAAAATGTTGAAGCCAAATTACCTCTGATTTTGTGAACAGCATATAAACCACTATCAAAACGTCTTAGATTTAATAATTCATAAGGTTTGCACAAAGTGTGGCCATGGTCTACTTCCTGAGTTGATATCAGTATTTTAGTATCAATTTATTTCATATGACTTAGTACAATGCGAATAACTAAGAGGTCAAACGCTATTATTTTAAACACGACCATGGGAATGTTATTCTATTTGGTACTAAGAACATCTAATATATCCCAGTTTTACAGGAAAATAATAATTTTAATTCATTCAATTTCTTAATGGGAGATAACTCTGTTGATATGATACCTCCTGCATTAGACAATGGCGAACCAAACTCGACAAGGGCGAATCAAATAGCCTATAGCCCAAAAGAAACCATTTTAGAAGGGTATTTTTGCACACAAATGGTGCCATCATCAGCAAAACTAAATGGTGTTCGTTTATATTGTGTTAATTTGCTTTTGTGCTTTACGTTAACTGTCAACAGCAAATGCCATATCGGAAAGGTCAATTTTACCGATTTAAGCATGTCTTATTGCTTTAACGAATCAATGTAAGCCTAAAAGCAAGATGGTTAATTCACGACTTGTACCAATATTAGCTACGCCATTGACCAAACCAAATGGTTCCAGGGCAAGCCTTCCAAGGGTAGATTATCAGTACTTTGTGCACATTCTTTTCAGCACACAAAGTATGATTCGCTATTGTCGAATTTACATGTACATCTTTCTCCGCTTGTATCTACCTTCAATGTCGAACATTTTACCAAAAACAGGCATATTGCATAACTAGGGATATAAGACATTAAAGTAATGCAAAAGTGGTCATAATCAAATGCTTAGAAACGAGGTATGAAACACATTTTATCTGAACGTTACTTTTTGTGCAACAATAATTTAGGCATCTTAGTTAAGGGGTCAAGCGTTTCAGTAACCCTGATTTCATTGTCCGGTGGAATTTTGACTCCATTCTTTTACCAAACCCCAAGGCATAGATGAAAGTAAATGACTGAGTTATATAATAAATAATATTTTGTCTAAGGTTCAAGTAATTCTGAAATATCTTTACGAGTGATTCGCCATTGTCGATGATTCTCCATTGTCGAGTTCATATCTGTTTTTAAAAATCAATTGACTAAACCAAACAGAACGGCTTAAGGCATGCAAGATTTAAAAACCTCCATGCAAGTCCGATATGCGATTTCGCAATATAAACCTCATTTCCTTTCAAACATTTATAAACCTTTCATGTCCTGATCTTAGCTAACTTTTATCTATTCGTGTAACCTTTGGTCTAAAAATGTTACACCATATTTTAACATCAATCAAGGGATTTAACTCTGTATATAATAAGACAAAAGTTACCCACCTGCAACCCTGAAGCATAGTTCTGTGTATTAAATTAATTGAAGGTTTATTTGTTTGTTTAAATTGATGCTTTACGTCCCAGTCAACAGCAATGATCATGTCGGGACGTTGCCTCCACTTTGTGGGACTTTTACCCAACATAAGGATGTCATGACACTCAAAATGTGCTTAATAAAATAATTACCCAACTAAGCCTATTGGACGTTAGCCACTTTGCGCTGCAGCAAAGCAACATTTGTAAACAAGCATGGGTGAAGTGAAGATAATAATATCAAAATATGCACAAATGCATGTACACTGAACAGACGTACGTGGGTGCTTCAGTGTACGCTTCTTTTATCAATTTATTTATGTTGCTTCCATGAAGAAGTATGCAATAATGTTATGATTCTCCATTGTTAATGCAAGAGGACCATTGGTCATGTAAACACTCACCTGAGATCTCACACATATATATCAATAAACTTATTTGATTATGATGGTTATACACATGAAAATCGCCCTAGGACAGTGTCAAAATAACATTTGGGACCAATTTCGTTTTCAAACTCAAAAAGATTGTCATTTCCTGAAAGTTTTCCTTCAATGACCTTTGAACAGTTTTCTGCAAAATTATGTGATCTAAGTTGACCTTGCAATAACATCCATCAAGGTCATCACAGGGTCATGACTTATAAATACATTGTAGTACTCTAGTCCCAATTGCTACAAGTTTCAATGCAGTAGGTTCAGCAGTTCTGTTGAAGAAGATTTTTAAGGGTTTTACCATATATGGACATGACGGCAATATTGGTCAAGCGATCTGGATTATTTCCCCTCATATAGATTTATTTTTATTTCCTATGACATTTGACATTGATTGGCCGAGCAGTTTCAAAGAAGAATACTTTTGAATATAATGGCTATACACAAGTATATTGCCCTGGGGTGCGGGCAGACCAATCCCTCGGGTCCACTTTTTAAAGAATCTTAAATATTCAGTCCATTTGCTCATTTCCTGCAAGTTTCAACAGGGTATCTTTCTTGATGTTCTTCATTTCCCAATGAAAACCATTATGTCATGTGATCTAAAGGCTGCGCCTATGGCCGGGGCGACGTCAAAACCAGCTAGTGACGTTGTTTGTTTACTCTTGTTGGCGTGACGTCGGTTGCGTATCGCCATGACGTTGAGCGAGTAATTAGACGTTTTGGCTGTTCCAAAATTACGTTAAGTCGGATTTAATGTCAAATAACATGAAAATGAGCGATGATGTGTGCATATAAAAATCTGATACTTGGTTGATAATTTAAAATGTAAATATAAGTATTAAAATTCAGATTTTAGCTTTCACTGGATGATGAAAAACATTAGTTATTTAAATGTCTCCGAGAAGCCCTTCTGGCTTCACAGACATTAGAAGGCCGAATGTTTTTTCATCATCCAGTGAAAGCTAAAATCTAATCTGAATTCCAATCCTTAAATACATGTATATAGCCCCGGGACAGGGACATACAGCCCTTCTGTGGACAAACGTTTTTCATACAGATAAATCTTCTGTCCATTTGCATACTCCCAGCAAGTTTCCCTTCTATTTAATAACATTTAACTATTTAAATCCATTCAAATACATGGGCGACCTACGTTGACCTTGCCGTAAAATAGACAAAGGTCATCCCAGGGTCACGATTTATATATAGATATTGAAGAGCTCCTTTGCCTGATGCGTCATGCCAAGTTTTAAAATCATTAGCTTTCTGGTTCTGGAGAAGAAGATGTTTAAATGCATTTGTTATTTATAGACATGGCGGTCGTTTTGGTCATGTGACCTAATTCATTTGCATAAACTCTCGTCCCCCCTTCGCAAGAACGCTTTACGTGAAGTTTAGCTTTGATGGGCCCAGCGCTTTCAAAGAAGAAGATCTTTGAAATTGTGAACGACGGACGACGGACGAAGGGATGGACGGAAAACGGACGACGGGGCATATAATAATAATAATAATAATAATAATAGTAATAATAATAATGTCTTTATTTTGAGAGGATTAAATATTAAGTACAAACATGAACTTATCTGACATATAATCCTCTGTAAAACATGAATATACATAAACGTATACAGAAACACACATATATAAAACACATAGTATTCAATCCATTTTTGTCCGCTCCTCCTCCCCTTACGGACACCAAATCTTTTCAAATGTCGTGCGCAAAATGTAATGAAACATAATATACATATTCAATCCATAACAAAACAAATATTAACAAATAGATCAGTAAAATCAAAGCCTAGAAATCATTTGAGCTTGGCATATGGGTATATAGTCCAGCAGGAAATCAATTTGACCTGGTAATGAGGTATAAAGTTTTTTTCTTTACTGATTCTTGTTGGTTAGGCATTGTCTTTAAAGAATCCAACTGATGACACCTTGTCATCATTGGGGAATTTGAGAAAATCAAGATGGCGTCCAAAAGGTCTTCCAGAAATTCAAACCCTTGATAAAATGGTACTTTTCGCCCGGTAAATGAATCAAAAATGCATTTTTCCTTCACATATTGCACACAGCAACTTATCTGACCGTAGTCATTCTGAATATACTGGTGTATCAAAGATGGTGTCCAAGAAGGCTGCCAGAATATCAATTTTCGGTAATTTTAAGAGTTTTGACAATGCATTTAGCATATCAACTTACATTGTTTTGTATAAAAACTGTCCACATTCACATATCTGATTGTGTCATAATTTCACAGATTTGTCGTTGAATCACGATGTTTAAGATGGCTGCCACAATATGGTTCTTATTTGATTGCCGATAGTTTTCAAAGATGGCTGCCAGAATATTGATTTTCAGCGATATTGTTCATAGCAATTATGGATTCACTCGTAGTGCTTTTAACTCAACAGTCTTGGCATTAACATTTGTTAATCATAGATGATGTCCAAGATGGCTGCCATAATGTGGAAAGTCTGTGATGTTTAATAGTTTTGACAATAGGGAGATTATGGACTCATCAGAAGCCATCACATAGAAAAATGTGTCCAAGAAGGTGCATGATTAAAAACAAAACATGATTAACCTCCGTCCCGTGTCAGACCCGCGTTAAAATTGGCCTGTCGCCCCCTTCTTGCGGAACCATTAAACCTGGTCGAATAGAGGAGCGGCTATTTTGCCATGAGCGGCGACCCGTGCCGTTTGGATTAAGGGATCCTGGTGATTGAGTGTGTGTGCTGTGCTGACGTTAATAGTCGGCATTCACCACATCACTTTGGCCCTGATTTCGGCTAGACGGGAGGCCATGCAGACTCGGGTATGGTAAATCGGCTTTGTCGCACCAAGCCCTAGGAATACCTTTTGCTTTCTCTTCCTGTCTTTCAGTATCGTCCCTGGTACCTACCATATGCCCATAAACGTCTTTCTATCTTTATCATTCCTAGAAGGCTGCGTCTCAACGGGTCAATCGTGTAAGCATCAAGATTGTACGAGTATATCTCTGTGTATTTCTAACACTTTTGAGTTGGAAAGCCACTCAATTTTTGTTTTCCCTTGTAGGGCTAAATGGAGGGTGGAGAGCATTTGAAATGAATCATCCATCCATTTAATTATGAGAGGTTCGAATAAACAATCGCCACAAACTACATTCAAGCGTAAGAAATTCGCCAAAGAGTCGGATGAATCTTGCATTACACAATCAACGTCACAATCAGCTTCGAATGTATTGCGCTTCTTAGTCGTGCAGTCTAACAAGGTGAAAACTTAAGGTGTCAAAGAGATTCGAAACATTCACAGAAACGGTGTCCTCAAACGAACAAACACTAACGTTTTGACTTTCAATACACCCATATTGCCAAAGAAAATGAAAGGAGCATATATATCTTTGAACGTAGAGGTATAAGTACCAAATCCTCTACGATGTTACAATTGCCAGTTTTTCGGCCATCATGAAAGCAGATGTACCAGGAAAAAAGTATGTGCAAACTGTGGAGAGGTTGGTTGATTGGGGTTTAACGTCTCACCAACGCTAAGGTCATATGGAGACAGGACCTCGGTTTATAGTCCCATCCGACGGACTGAAGAACCTGCGACCCCTGGTTTACAAGGCGAGTGACATAACCACTGCACCACGAAGGCTTCTCAAACTGTGGAGAAGAGAAACACTGCAGTGATGATCGCAACTTTGAGAAAGCAACAAAGTGTGTCAACGGCAGTGGCCCACACCCAACTTTTGTCACATGACTGTCTGACTTGGCACAAAGAAAAAGAGCTCCTTATTAAGATAAAATATACAAGAAGTCTGCCCTTCTTCGAAGCGCGAAAAATTGTAGAACAGCAATCGTCCACGACAAACAAGAACTATGTCAGCATCATAAAAAGTGCTGGCACACAAGTCAAACTAGTTGATGCCATGACGCAAACTGATGAAACATACGACGTTCAGATCAAAAAACATATAAATACAGGAGGCGATGCCCCTTCTGGTACCAACCAGTCTGCAGGAGGTAAAGTGTCCCCTGCACTAGCAGCAGGCAATCCTCCCCCTGTGCAAAGCACTCCGTAGAGCAAAACTGCAGAAGGTAACTGCAGGGGTTAAACATTCAGCTGCTGGAGGAAAGCCTCTTGCACCATCAAAACCTCACTCAGCAAAGGACAAACAGAAGCTTCTGTCCGAGAAAATACCTAAAGGGGCTGATGACCCCTTAAGATCTGAGAATTACTATGACTGTCTTGGTGAGAGCATGGAAGAGGATATCACTTCTCCTAGTCCTCGCAAAGTGCATCTTCCAAGAATAACCAATACTGAAAGTTGGTTCCTGTCCTTTATAATAAAGAAAGGCCAAGTTCTTAATTCTCTGAAAATTATTTAATGGAAAGATTAAACAAAGAATTACATGTATACAGTGGAATTGTCGAGGAATTAAACCATGTTATGATGAATTGATGTAACTCTTAACTCTGCTAGGACCGTCTGTTTTCTATCTTCAAGAAACTTTTCTGAAAACTGACAACAACTTTACTTTCAAAGGCTTTAATGTTTACAATCACATCCACTGTGATTGTGCCAGAGCTTCTAGTGGAAGTTCTATTCTAGTAAAGTCCTCTTTACCTCAACGTAAAATTAAGTTAAAAGCAAATTTACAAGCTAAAGCTGTTTCTGTGTCAGACCTCGTCAGAAACCCCGAAGACTGTTTTTTTTTCTCACGTCGCGGCTCAATTATAGCTGAGCACTTACTGGACAGGAAACCAGACCCTTTATTCTAACTTTCAGTAAATGCATCTGGTCTGGTAAGAAAATAACAATTCATACATAGCATTACTTATTGATATGGAAACCTGGACATTATAAACCATATAAGTACCCACTGTGTGCTTAGTAGATTGTCACTATGATTTCCACGTATGAAGCAAAGACTCTGATCAAATTGGACAGACATATACAAACTAACAAATCTTTGTGTCAACCTATTATGCTACACTGTTTATGTTTATGCTACTGTTGAAGTTATTGCCAAAGATAACTGCTTTGTGTTAAATATACAATTACACTGAAGCCATTTATTCGTGGATCATATTCCCCGACTTGTCATTTCATGTTCAGTAATGCAATATTAGAACTGTGAACATATAGTCTTCTATTGTGTTAAATCTGTACTTTTCATTAGATATTGAGATGCAGCAAAGCTTTTATTCATTAGAATATAGGCAAATCACTTGTTAATGGACTAAAAAGATATATGGCATCATCATACCCAGGCCTTTTTTTTGCAAATTTTGCACCGACATGAAAACTAAAGAAAAATCGCATATTTCTGGCAGCCATTTTGGATGCCACATTGAAACACCTTGTGTTTACAGCTTTCTTAAAAAGAATTAAGCTTCACCTTTAATTGTCCCCATTATTAATGTCATTAAAAATAAACACAATACTTTAAGATCATTCTTATTGATGATTTGGTTGAAAAATATATTTCTGGTGGCCATTTTGGATGTCATCTTAAAAAGATTGATGTTGACAGCTTTCTTACAAAGAGTGAAGCTTCACCTTTAATCATCAGTCATGATTTGATGACAAAATAAGCACAGAAATACTTTAAAATCATTATAACTAAAATTATAGTTGAAATCCCTGTATTTGGCAGACATATTGGACGCCATCTTGAATTTCTCAAAACCCCCAATGATGACAAAGTGTCATCAGTCAGATTCTTGAAAGACAATGCCTATAGTACAGGAATTCATCAAGAAAAAAACTTTATACCTGATTACCAGGTCCAGTGAAAATATCCCATATTCCTGCCGGACTAATACTATAAACTCTACTGTGAGCCTTCAGCTCATGTGAGCTTAAATGCATGGATATTAAAGTACTGTGTCTTCCACCTTAACGACATCGAGCACACACTTAAGGATTGAAATTCAGCTTTTAGCTTTTACTGGATGATGAAAAACATTGGGCTGTGTTAATGTATGTTAAGCCCTTCGGGCTTCTCGGAGATATTAAACAACTTATGTTTTTCATGATCCAGTGAAATTCTGAAATCAATACTTATATTTACATTTTATATTTAAGTTATCAATCAAGTATCAGATTTTTAATTTCACATATCATCGCTCATTTTCATTTATTTGATAACAAATCCGACTAAATGTAATTTTGGAACAGCAAAAAACGTCACATTTTCGCGCTGAACGTCATGGCTATACGCGACCGACGACGAGCCAATAAGAGTAAACAAACAACGTCACTGGTTGGTATTCACGCCGTCCCGCCCATAGGCGTGGCCTCTAGATTACGTGACTGAATGTTTTTCATTGGGAAATGAAGAACATTAAGAAAGATACTTTCATTTAGAGCGATTGCAATAAAATGTAAATATATACTTACCCGCAAAAGAAACGCAAACATATTAAAACCCCATTTTCTTGACAAGAATCATTTTGATGGTATTTTCAGTGATATATCTTATGAGTATTTTCAGTGAGCAATAATCAACCAAAGTTAGACTTTTGTAGCATGCTTCATTAAGACGTTGCAATGACGTTTGTGTACGAGCTCGTGTATTACAAAATTGCATCTAAACATTCACGATTAATGCGATTTGAAAACAGATGGCATGAAGTAATGGCCGAGTGTCTAAGCTAAAGAAATCGTAAAAAAAGATTTGGAAAATACCGCTTGACAACGCTCCCTAGGGTCGCCTTTTTGTAGACGTTAGCATATTGTTTTAACGTCGTCATTATTGTTCACTACAGACACACTGTGGTCTTTTATATTGCCACTCTGTAAGTGTCTGTTTAGTGTGTCAACAACTATCTTATGGCACTGAAAGATTTCGAGGACGTCTATTCACTTGATAGAAAACGGCAATTTACGTCAAAACGTAATAACGATGTTACGTAACTAGTTATTTTCGCGTTTCTTTTGCGAATAAGTATATATATCAGAATTATTATATTATAGGGTACATTGTTATTTCCTACATTATTAATCCGTCTTACTTCAAACTCGAAATCTGTATATAATTGTGGCTTTCCGTAACTGTACATGTAGTTTGGTTCCATTCATACCAACAGATAAGTATCGTTTCCTCACCTTTTGCTTTCTCTTTGAACTCATTGCAAGACCAAAATTAAGCATGAAGAAATAAGGTAAACATCTTTGCAGGTTGTATGCTTCTATAGATTGTTTTGTCTGTGTACATATTAGTTATTTAGGCATGAGAAATATTAGCATTATTCTAAGCAGCAAACAGAATGGGCAATGGATGAACGTACTTTTATCACAAAGAAGTTCAAGTTATCTTATAATCGTGTATGCAAAACGAAACACAGCCGGAGTTTGATTAAAGAACTGGCAAATTGTCATAATTTACAATACCTCGATTGCAAAACTATAATGGTTGCCAGAGTTCCATTTTAGTTCTCATTATGCCAATTAGTGCAATTTGTGAAAGCTTATTTCAATTAAAATATAGCTTAACTATATTGTACGAAGAAGCTTGGAATCTCAAAACTACATCTTTTAAACTAAAGTACCGAGGTCAGATGCGTTATGCATAATACTTTTCGAGTGGTCATTGCATACAAAATGAATAGAATTCGTCAACGATGAAGTGCTCATTTTTCATATAAAATATACTTAAGGAATAAAGAAACGCAACAAATACTTTGGGTTAATAAAAACGTGCTTTGTAATGCAAGTCTGTGGTATAACTGAGCTTCTTATATGAAAACAATATCTAAACGTCAAATTGCAACAGGCTGAGTCCCAATGTCGGTTACGTATGCTTAATGGCGTACGCGTAACCACACTGACCTACAGTAACACACCCTGTAACCATGATCAGTAAATGTCAAATTTGAAATTAAAACCAATATTTTGTTTCCAAAACCCCTAAAAGTGATTGCAGATGTAATCATTGATCAGTTGGTAACATTTGGGTATGCTATGGGACGTTTAACGTCACCAACGTCAATCGAAAAAATGAGTCAAAAGCCAGTAAAATTTCCTTCGGCATGCGTTATATTCAATAAAATGATTATTTACGTACACATCATGACCTTTGTACTTCAGACGTCCGTAAAACGTCCATTATAACGTCAAAACCAACATCCTGCATTTTAAAGACTCTCATTATGTTTTTCCAATTTTCTGATTTAAAAAATGATCAATTGCCAAACGTTTGATTACAGTGCGTAAATCGAGTGTTACTCAAAGCATATAATCTGTTTCGCTCCTTTACATAACGTGATATTCTGTTTAACGAACGTCAAAACAAACGCTCCGATGATCCATTTCTACGGTACCTGTGACGTCACTGTTGATTAAAAAGCACGCCGTGTCGTATGTTGGTTCGATATATACCGTTTAGGTACAAATAGCAAAAATCGAATAATTTAAATGACGTTAATTACTCATTTTGCGTTATTGTAAACCTCAGCATTCCGTTAACAACATTTAACGCAACATAGGACGGCACCTAAGTATACAATGATCCTAGTCTTTATTGCACATTATCAAGTCGACGTCACGTAACCCACATGCAAAGAATTTGTCATCTTCCATTTCGCCCCGACGTTTACGTCACAATTTGCGTTTTTCATAGTTTTCGACGTTTTGTCGTTAATTTTGTCAATAAAATGACATTTTCTCATTTCATCACGTGCAAAAAGCAGTCAGTAGGTTATTCCCTAAAAAGGATTTTATCAAAATGCCAAATACTTGCGTAAAAGTTGAAATTTAGTGTGTTGCGTATTTTAATTCCTTAAGTATACTTATACGATTTATGTTATATCGAGAAAATGAAACATGTATAAATATTGTTAACTTGGCGTTAAAAGTTGGCGACAGTGGTATAGTATGCCATACAATTTTATGACATCAGCTATCTAAACAATACGTAAGAAAGTGAGTGAGAGAGTGAATGAACGAGCAAGTGATCGAGTGAGTGAATAAATGAGTGAGTGAATGAATGAGTATCAGTAATTAAGTAAGTAAGTAAGTAAGTGGAAACCAAACATTGCAGTTTTCATTTCCCACTTCCGGTTTTCAACGATCAATGAATCCGAAATTCACTATTCAATAGCATATCTTACAAACAAAATATCATTAGCAAAACAGTAGGTTTGCAAAAAAACTAAATGGTAACGTGTGCTTGCTGGGTAATGGAATGACAACATAAAAATAGGTACTAATAGTTTGCTAATATTCTTTTAGAAATAATAATAGCTCTATTATGTATTGGTGGTCGAAAAACAGCAATAATTAGTACAAGATTAAACACGCAAGGAAATGATAAAGCCATATAGAGGAACTGATTACTGCATGAATACGGTTATGAACTGTAATTTGTGAATAATCTGTAAATAAGCTATAAATCTGTAAAAGTGCTTCATCATGTCAATCTTTTATCACCGAGAAAAAACATTCCCTTTTGAGTTCAAGAAACAGTCTGTAAAGGCACGTAGATCATCTATTTATTTTGATAAACACGGATGCTTTAAAAGTAAGTGAATAAAATAAAACTGAGATCCTTTAAGCGCAGTGAACATGTTAATGAGAAAAGGGATGTGCGATACAGCGTTTTTGGCTACTTAAGCCTCTTCATTGACCCTATAGATTTCGCAACATGGAGCCAAAGAGAATTACTGTAATATTACAACTTTTAAAAAGGTAGTCGATACAATTACTAGTATAATTCAAAATGGACCAAATATATTCTACGTTGGTTCGAAAATGAATCTAAACCGATCAAAATTTTCTGATTTCTCAGAATACCAACGCTGATCTCAAAGGACCAAATTAAAGAAAATAATAATCAGCACTATGGATATAGTACGGGAAGGCTTTTTAGGGCCGCCTTTTATATTTTTTATACTATTAATGCAGTTGGCCTTGTGCCGTGTGGTGGCCCTAAAAAGTCTCCCGGTACATCACGCATAGTGCATTATATTATTTCTTTCGGTCGTTTGAGATCAGTAAGAACGTTTTCACTGATTCCAAAGAATCTTACTTTTATATTTCTTTCCTACTTGGTTTACACATTTAAGAAACTTATAGGAAGGAGTAATTTTTCTTTTCAGATCAGAATAATCATTACACGTTAAAGACGTATAAGATATAACTAAAATGTTATGCGACAGTCTGCATGGTTAGTTTTTAACCCAATCATGGTTGATAACTATGCAGCCTTCTTTAATTGCACGCTGGTGTGTCGGGCGTTAGACTGTTTGATGACCCCGACTAAAAGCTATTCATTTTAGTTGATTTGGGCCGGAATTTCTTGTCTGTTGCTCGGCCTACCGGGGTTCAACTGGTGTTTTTCTTTTGCTGCGGATTTTCAGTAAGTTATTGGGCGCTCAGGGATCTCCATCGTCGGGTAGCTTACTAAATCTATGAGTCCTCCTTTTTTATTCATCATGGTGGTTATCCTGATTTGTGTGTTTGTCCTTGATGATTCATTGACAATTTAGAGATTCAACGCGAAGACCGAACAACTAACTAAATGTTGTGAACCACTGCACAAGCCGAGGGTGAGGTTAAGCCCGCCAGTAATTTTATATTACTGATCGTTCCAAGGCGATACTTATGTGGTGGTTCTAAGTGTTTTATGTATTGGTGTTGAAATTTTGTGCTGTTTAACACTTTATGTATGTTTTCATATTTTTAGTTAGGTTTGCGTACCTAAGTGGCCACCTATTGGGGAAATGGCTTCTCATTCGGCTTACACTATGTTCATTTAGTATAAGTGCCTGATTGTTAATTTAGGTTTCCCACCTCGGTTTTTGGAGTGGGAATTTCTTTTCCTGATTATTGCTTACTTTTATTTTTAATAGTTCACTAATATTTTATTTATTTCTGTTAAAAATAGTAAATGCTATTATTTGTGGTCGAATAACAGCAATAATTAGTAAAATATTAAACACGCAAGGAAATGATAAAGCCATATAAGAGCCGCGTCATGAGAAAACCGGATTTTTGCCTATGCGAAAACAAAGGCGCAGATCAGCTTCGCAGTAACTGCGAAGCTGATCAGCGCCTTTGTTTTCGCTACACGGATAGTACAATTCCTCTTCTTCTTAAATCTGAAATTTTAAGCTTCTAGCCTTTATCTGTGACTGCACAGGCCGGTTTGTGTCGGACCTGGTCGGAAACCCCGAAGACCGGTTTTCTCGCGACGCGGCTCATAAAGGAACTGATTACTGCATGAATACGGTGGTGAACTGTAATGTGTGAATATCCTGCAAAATAACCTGTAAACAAGCTGTCAACCTGTAAAAGAGCTTCATCACGCAAACAACGCGAACATGTCTCTTCTCATGCTGAGTTCCGGACAAAAACCGACAAGATACAGTCTTCGCAGGCACACATGTCTCAACGTTTATTAAACGTTGTTTATGTTTATGCTGAGCTCAACTATAATTTTAATCTGCTCATAAATGTAAAAATGTCAACATTCTTTTTACATTTATTAGCAGGACAAATGACCGACTTTGATGGTCTTAACCAAAACCTTCAATAGTTTTGGGCTATTTCAGCATCTATGTGCAGTGGACAGTTCACGCTCAGCTGTGTTGAGTGTGAAAAAAGGATTTATAACAGTGGGACCCCTAGAAGTTTCTGGCTCAAAAATGGGGAAAATACAATGCGGAATTCCGCACACTGTTTAGAAAGCACTAGCGAGGATTTTTTTGTTTTTATTGAAAATAATTTTTTATCACACAGCTCGTTTGTCGCAAAATTAGTACATGATACAAATTATCACAAAAAAGAAAAGTACAAAACATAATTACTTTGTTCTACAGTCTAATATGACCATGTATTTATTCCATTCCTGTCAATACTTAATAGTGCAACTGGCTAACGTTAATCTTCTTCTGGTTACTAAAGGAAAATATGTTTTCTCGGTCAACAAATTTCCTAATGGGCAAAACAATATTAACTCATAACTGGAGGACCAATGGTCCTGTAAACACTAACGTGATATTCGCTATATATATAAGCAAACATGTTTGAAATGTATGGTATATAGCCCTAGTGCTGGGGCAGATAAAGCCCTGGGGCTATTTGTTATCAGAACCATAAACCTTTAGTCATTTGCCCATTTCCTGAAAGTATTTCCCTTCAAATGACATATTAACAAACATTCAAATGCATGGGCGACCTATGTTGTCCTTGCTGTAAAAACGTCAAGGTCATCACAGAGTCATGATTTATAATCACATTTCTACTTCCTGATGCTACAAGCCAAGATTCAATGAAATCTATTCATCGGTTCTGGAGAAGAAGACTTTTGAAAAGATTTTATCATATTATGGGACTGGTGGCCATCTTTGTCATGTGACCTTATTTATTTATAAACACATTGGTCCCCTCTTTGTATAGATAATTCCTATAAAAAGTACAAACAGGCAACGATCAGGAAACGGCGCAATCAGAAAGAAATTCCCACTCCATAAACCGAGGGGTGGGAAAAAACTAAAATGACACTTAAGTACTTATACCATGAAAACATTTCGTGAGCCGAGTGAGCAGCTATTCCCCAATAGGCGGCCACTCAGTTACCCGAACTGAACTAAATATGAAAACGTACATAAGGCTCAAACAGCACGAAAATTCGACTCCGCAAAACACAAAACAATTAGAATCACAACAGAAGTATCGCCTAGGAACAATCAGTAATATAAAATTACTGGGGGACTTAAACCGGTTTTACAGGCGCCTAACCTCACCCTCATCTTCTGCAGTGGTTCACAACATATAGTTAGTTGTTCGGTCCTCGTGGTGAATATCTAACTAGTCAATGAATCATCAACTTTGCTTTGATTGGTCAAGCGGTTTCAGAGAAGAAGATATTCACACTTTATGGTAATATACATGTATATTGCACGGGGTGGGGGCAGACCAATTTCTGTGGTCCATTTTTTTTTCAAAATCATGTATCTTCAGTATTATATATTTGCTCATTTCCTGCAATTTCCCCTTCAAATGACATTTTAACAATATTGGTTTTGATTGACCAAGTGGATTCAGAGAAGAAGATACCTGAATATATATTGGCTTTGATTGGCCAAGTGGTTTCAGAGAAGAAAATATCTGAATATTATGGTAGTAAAAAGTACAAGTAGGCAAAGATCAGGAAAATGCGCAATCAGAAAAAGACTCCCACTCCAAAAACCAAGGTGGGAAAAAAACAAACTAACAATCAGGTACTTATACCATGAAAACATTTCGTAAGCCAAATGAGCAGCTATTTTCCCAATAGGTGGCTACAGAGTTACATTAACTTAACTAAAAATTTGCAAACATACATAAGGCGCCAACAGCACAAAGATATTTTGAACACCAAGACATAGAACAAAAAGAACCACCACAGAAGTATCGACTTGGAACGATCAGTAACACAAAGTTACTGGCGGGTTTAAATCGATTTTACACGGCCGTAACCTCACCCTCAGCTTCTGCAGTGGTTCATAACATTTAGTTAGCTCTTCGGTCCTCGTGGTGTATCTCTAACTAGTAAATGAATCATCAAGAACAAACAAATAAATCATGATAAACATCCTGATGAATCAAAAACCAGGACTCACAGATTCAGTAAGCTGCCCGACGATGGAGATCCCTGGGCGCCAAATAACTTACTAACTCCGGAGCTAAAGAAAAACATCAGTTGGACCCCGGTGGGCCAAGCAACAGACAAGAAGCTCCGGCCCCAACCAACTAAAATGAATAGCTTTAAGTCGGGGCCATCATAGAGTCTGACGCCCGACCCACCGGCGTGCAATTAAAGAAGGCAGCATAGTTATCAACCGTGATTGGGTTAAAAACTAAATATGCAGACTGTCGCATAACATTCAAGTTGTAACCTATACGTCTGTAACGTGTTATGATTTTTCTAAACTGAAAAGAAAAATCATTACTTCCTATAAGTTTCTTAAATTTGTAAACCAAGTCACCATAAAATTCTGGTTCCGAAAGACCCTCACTTAAAAGCGTCTTTAACCCAACATTATATTTGGAAATCAATTCATAGTGTCTACGATAAACTTTAGAAAAGGTTTTTCGAAGTTTATGATACCGATAGCCCTGTTGGAGAAGTTTGGCCGTTAAAGATTTATTTCGAGCGTTGAAGTCTGTAACATGATTGCAGACTCTAGCAAACCTAATAAGTAGCGAAATGTATACACCATAAGAAGCACGACGAGGAACGTCACCATCCAGAAACGGAAAATTTACTATATCAAAATCAAAGTCATCGCGCTTATCATAAATTTTAGAAGAAACAAGTCCATTTGCAACAGAAAGATGTAGATCTAAAAAGGGGGCTTCGGTATCCGAGATATTGGCTTTAATCAACTGTAGTTCAGATGGATAAATTTGATTGACCATACCTTCAAAATAAGGGTTGTCAATGTTCAAAAGGTCATCGAGGTACTAGAAGTGGAATTAAAAGCCTCGATAACATCAGCTTGATTATCATGGTTAAGAGAATCCATGAAATCTCTTTCGTAGCAGTATAAAAATAAATCAGCTACGAGAGGTGCACAATTTGTACCCATCGGAATTCCAACAATTTGTCTGTATAACTTGGTCCCAAATCTAATATAAATATTATCCAGGAGATAGGATAAGGCGTCGCACACATTCTGACATGACCAAAGTGTATACCGACTTTGGTCAGAGGAAGTGAAAAAAAGCCTTTCTGTCATTACATGCCAAATAAAGTGAACCATAGTTTTTTAATGCCCATTTGAAGGTCCACTCTATCAAATCCAGAAGTTTTTCTTTAATTAGATTATGTGGTAAAGTTGTATACAGAGTAGAAAAATCATATGTGGACAAGCTCGTCGCACGGAACCCTCTACACTTCAATTTATTGAGCACCTCACCAGAATTTTTTATTGACCAAAACCAATTTTTATTTGAAGTTTCATACACTGTCTCACAGTATCTTATAACATGAGATTTGATAGCAGTAAGACAGGAAGTTAATAATTTAGAAAGTTCAGTAGTAGTACAAGAGCTAGAATTTGCAATAAATCTTGCTTTGTATGGTCTTTTGTGAAGCTTAGGTAACCAATACATCGTAGGAAGTTTGTCTTGGCCTTCATTGACACAAACAGAAAACGTAACAGGTAAATCGTTTAAGTGGGCATTTACGAGGGGTGATCGGAAAGTACGTATAATAATGTTCTCATTTCTTTAGTTTTTATCATTTCGAGATAAAATTTCATCACAGTATGCAGCAATATATATGCAGTTATTCCATTGCAACAACGCATGCAAAATACGCACACGTGCGTTGCAGCTGTCGTTATGGAAACACCGCCTAACGTTATGCGGCGCAGCGTAACGTCGAAGCTTTATTCTTTCAAAATACTTCTTAGTTCAAAGTATCGTAACACCCGTTTTGATTGCGTATGTCCATATTTTATTCAATACTTATTAACTACAACGTGCACGGCTTGTGTTTGTAAAGTTACGAGAATTATTTACTTATAGAGTCTTGCAAATACCGACTCTGTCAAGTAGACAAATTAAACAGTTAAAATTTTTGACAATGTTTCATTTTCGCGAAGTAATTGTTTAAAAGTATATAGGGATTTACTGCAATGTCGAAACATTTTTATTCTTGACATTTTCTCTCTAGTTATAGTTTATGTCAGTATTTTTATCATTTCGTTAAACTTCGGCCAGAAAACAATGTATTAAATTTAACTTTACAAAATGAAATGGAAGTTCTAGCATAATTTACGCTAACCTGTTGAATTCAATTTCACCTTATTAGAAGATAAAGCATCAGAATGCCGTTTGTTTTCGACAAATGGTCAACCAATGTTAGAAAATTATTTTTCATGAAAAAAATGTCGACCAACTTTCCCAAACCCCAAAATACACTGACAAAGTCAACTCAGGGGTACAGGTGCGCCGGGTCACGTGACATGACGTCATTACGCTGCCTCGTGCATGAACGTCTGACGTCATTGTTTAAAAAAGACTGTGGAATTCAATTACAAAAGGATCAATGTTTATTCGTACTAAATTTCATATCAGTCGGTTGACGCAAACTTATTTTACAGCATTTTTATACGTACTTTCCGATCACCCCTCGTACTACAGACACCTCATCAGTATCTGTCTCCAGATAAGCCCTGATACCATCCAGCTCCTGTTTTAAGGTGTTAACGTAGTGAAGCCTACGAACAACAACAACATTGTTTGCGGCTTTGTCTGCCGGAACCAAGACATACTTTCTGTGAAATTCTTGGATACCCTGCTTCAAATGCCTAAATGACGATTTAGGTTTAGGAGGTAAAAGATTAGTATTTTGTGAATAAAACTGTATACGTTAATCCACGATAGTGAAGATACTTCTTTTCCATTCTTTAAGAGCATTATCCTCAACACCCTCTCGTTTACACCACCGATTACCGAAATCATTCAATGCAGATGCAATCTCCTCTCTACATTTATCGAAATTGATGTAGGAGGGAAATCTATATTTCGGACCTTTAGAAACAATTTTGCGAATTCTAGAATCCGAAATTATTTTTAAATTTCCAGTAACTATATGTCCGGCTGGTTGATAAACAAATTTTGAATCTTTACAATCTCAAGACTTAGGAGTATTAGCATGAATATCAAGATCAGAAACAAGTTTATTGAAATTAAAAATAGTATTTCTGATTGGTTTATTATATAAACATATATTATAATACTGCCACGGGTTGGGGGCAGACCAGCCGCTGGGGTCCACATTTTTTTCAGAATCACAAATCCGCAGTCCATTTGTTCATTCCTGAAAGTTTCTCTCTTGAACTGACATTTTAACAGTTTTTTCTCCGTTCAAATGCATGGATGACCTATGTTGACCTTGTCGTAAAATATGTCAAGGTCATCACAGGGTCATAATTTATAAATACATTGAAGTAGTGTAGTCTGTTATGCTACATGCCATGTTTCGTTGAAATCGGTCCAACGGTTCTGGAGAAGAAGATTTTTGGAGAGTTCTTTACCATGGACATGGCGGCCATCTTGGTCATGTGACCTGAATTATTTCTAAACACATTGGTTGCTTCTTCCCATAGATGCTTCATATAGAATTTGGTTTTGATTTGCCGAGCGGTTTTAGGGAAAAAGATCTTTGAAATTGTGGACGATGGAAGGACGACGACGATCATGGCCATCCTATAAGCTTACTTTTTGAGCCTATTGAAGTGCCAGTCCCACTGCGCAGATTGCTGAACGATTGTCTAGATATTGATTTTATGATAGTTTCTTTGGCCCCGATATACGAATTAAGAAAGCATGAACACGTTGGAAAACATTTTACATAATTTACATAGTTTTATCACAAAACTAATGATCAAACAATCATACGATTGCTTACGATTCAGTGGGACCGGCACTGAACAGCTCAGGTGAGCTAGAAATGGTTTTAACAAGTTATCATCGAATTGTAGATTGTAGAAATTGACACATTGTAAAAATACATTTAGTTACCTTGCATTTAGAAAACACGCCCATGGAATACTTATTTTATAGATTTTTCTTACTGCTTGAAAAAGTGATTTTTTTTTTTTAGGAAATCATTTGATATTTTTTATCAAAGCAATTCTAACGTGTACCCACAATCTATGTTTTGGATCAAAAATAAGAAAAAAGTATATCATTGCCAACCTCAGTTTTTTTCCTATATAAAAGTGGGGTTTGAGAAGGTATACTTTTCATGGACATGTTTTTCTGTTGGAAAAATAGTGTGTTGTTGGCAAAAATACACGCCGAACAGGTATTAGAAACAACTGTTGGTTTATTAATATAGCGTTTGAAAAGCATTTCTTGTCGAAACCCAATAAAATTTCACCTGGGTGAAGCGTCGATTTGTGACGTCTTTATTTTCACTTTTCATGTTCTTAAATTGTCCCGCGACCAGACTTAACTTTGAATTTCAAAATTTTACACGTTTTTCTTTATACGGACCCATTTACGTCAGAATAATTATGCAGATTTTCTCACGAAGCGACTCACTGTATCACCGGCATTATTGCTTTTTCGAATAAGCTATTTGAATGATTTCATTTTCTTCATCTGCGAATTTACCGATATGATACTAAACGTACTGTTCACTATTAAAGACAACATATCACGATAGTCAGCATTAGTCTATTGGAAATGCAATAAACATTAGTTAATATGGAGACAGGTTTTGCATGAATCGCCAAATGAGGACCGATCTTTGGGTATCGAAGGAATTTATTCCAATTTTGGATAAAAATATTACGCATCATTATCCCAAAGTCGGAACTACGTGACAAAGACATTTTTTGTAATTGTGAGAAGTTAGTTAGTGCATGAGTTGTCAATTATCCGCTTCCACGTAAGAGGCAAAATATTAGTTCAAGAATGTGTATTTTAGTAAAAGTTTGCTAGTTATGACAAAGCAAATTATAAGAAACATCTAGACACAACAACCAATTTTAAATAAAGCAGAGACATAATGAATGTTAGCGTTGATATCATTACGGAGGTCAATAACGTCACATATTTGGAAGACGACGTAACCAACGTTACTGAAAGTATTATTACGGGCACCGTCAGCGTTGATGGTGTATTCAAAGGTGTTAATGTCTTTGGAAAGCATGAATTCATTAATACCAGACCTTGGACAGCGGTTCCTACAATTATCATTTTATCTATCGCGTCATTTGTGGGAACGGCGGGAAATATTATGATTTTGTTGGCAATAGCGTCAAGTCAAAATCTCAGGAATGTAGAAGCTATCTTTATTGTGAATCTGGCTATATCAGATCTCTACGTCACCCTGATCGCTGACCCAATGAGCATTGTGGGTAAGTTTTGTCACGTATTTTCGTTTTGTCGACATCGTTACGTATAGCTATGTTCAACTGCATTTATCTGATATACTGCGACTTAAAACTATGAATTCTCTCATTTTCACGTAATTATTACAATTATACCGAACTTAATAGATAAAAGCATAACGGATTTATTTAAGCATGGATGCTTGCCCCTTATTACATTTAAACGTAAAACATTTAACATTATGTGTTATGAAATGTGTGCCATGATATAAATGAAGATCACGGTTGATGTTAGAATTATACGAATATGCTTAGCGTAATTGTTTTTGCTATGTATAAAATACAACAATGCCATGCCGCATGTACCCTGTTTCTAGACAAGCACCAATTTAGTTGTCAATGTCATATATTCCAAATGAAATTGCCATGTTTAGCAGATAATTATTTGTAAAGCTAGCATTTTTGGTGAAAAGAAAGCAAATATTAAATTGCTCTCAGTATAGAAGAAATGGGGCATACCGTTAACAACGTCGTTAATGTCAGTTTCGACAAAGAGGCTGGAAAGGTGACGGACTCAGTAGAACATAACAATAAGAAACGCCAATAACGTGCGGCATTTGAGAGGACGTGAATTAGAACTACGAGGGTTGGGATTTAAGTTCGTATACTTTTGCCACTGAATTGATATTACGGTTATACAGTTATACCTGAATTTAACTGAATATATTAAATGATGTGCAAACAGCACATAAGCTCAACAACAAAACATAAAACAATCAGAACCACAACAAATGTACCGCATTGAAACAGGCAGTAATATAAATTTACTGGGGGTGGGGCGGGCGTTAAATTAGTTTTGCAGGGCCCTAACCTATTGGAATAATATAAAACTGCGATTCAACGTAATTGAAAGCCAGATGCCAGGGAGCTGTGTTTTGATACTGAAAGATAGATCATCAATGGAAATAAGGCTCTCTCTCTTTCTCTCTCTCTCTCTCTCTCTCTCTGCTTGTGTTTGATTTTCCCTTCTTTTTCTATCTTAGACGTTGGTATGATTTTCAACCCTTATGTCTTCTAAACAAGTTTATTCTACGACCATACCAAGTTGTAAATAAATCGAAATACACCATAAGAAATTATCAAAGTTAAAATAAAGATTTGCGTTGATTGTGAAACGTAGTATACAGCTGTAAATATTGATATTATAGCTAAGTATATACACATTGACGTTTTATTAATTAATTTTATTAATTACTTTTAAAACAGCTTGTATACATGTATAAGTTTATATACAATAGCAACCAAATATAGAAACTCTTTTTCTTGGTATAGCTTTTAATATTAATACAAATGCAAAACTTTCATTGAATGCAATGTATGTGCATTCCAACATGATACAATGTATACAGAGTTATTATTTAAAAGAAAAATAAAATGTTGCACAAAATAAAAAAAAAGATAATAAAAAAAAATTGAGTTCCTTTAAGATCAGCGAGCGAATAAATGAGAATGGGAATGGGCCATGCATCGTTTCGGCTAATTAAGCCTCTTCAATGATCCTTTAGATGTGGCAACATGGAGCCAAAGACAGTTACTGTAATTAAGCAACTTTCAACAGGGTAGTCAATACATAGACTAGTATTATCCAAATTGGACCAAGTATATTAAATCTTGGTTTACACTATGTTTCCGGCGGTCACGGCAGCCACGTTTCAGACAACCGTGATCGAAACGGGATAAACGTGAGGCAATGCAGGGGAACGGGATAGGCAAACGTAGCACACCGGGATAACCGTGGACACCGTGGCAAATTTTTTGACAGTTTTAAAAAATCTGCCACGGCAGTCACGGCGAAAATGAGAAACGTAATGGGCCGTGATAAAACGGGCTGACCGTAACACACCGTGACAGAGCATCACAAAACGTAGCGAAACTTGGAGGCGGTCCGTAGTGCAATGGGGAGCTAGTGAATAGCCCGGCAAGCTACGGATCTTCCACGTTCAGCTGCGTTTGATCACGGTCGTCTCACGTCTCGTCCCGTTTTCTATGGAATACTCAACAAGTGTTGTTGCGTTAAGTAACGGTGCGTTACGGTTTTTGACGGTGTTGATCCCGTTCTACTGCGAATGTCACGTTATGTTACGGTTATCACGGCACGTGGAGTTTAAAGATATGAAATGACATATCACTGGGACAAGTTCCTTAATATTGGAGCAGTCATTATAGTGAACAATAGAGACAATGCGCTGCACTTTGCCATTGACGGAGAAATAAAATCCCGAACTTTCTTAATCAACTCTGCAGTCGGTTGTAGATGAGCGCGGTTGTTATTATTTCAAACAGCTTATTAATATATTAAAGACACATAAAACGCTTTAAATTGCATGGTGTCTACGTTTCGTCCGTAGCTGACCGTGACAGAACGAAAAAACGTGATACGCCGTGGTCAAAACGCAACTGACCGCATTAGAACGTAACATGCCGTAATAGAACGTCCTAATAATCGTGATAGATCGTGGACAACCGTAACGTACCTTAGCGCCTCCGTGACCTACCACGGCTTGTTACGGATATCGTAATGCAACGTAAGAAAACTTAACAAGACGTAATAGATCTTGAAAACAGAGAAATATTTGACCAAAATTCCACGGCACGCTACGTTTCGAGCAAACGGGGCTGCCGGGGCCGCCGAGAACAGAGTGTAAACGCAATATTAGAAAATGTATCTAAACCGATCAAAAATTCTGATTTCTCAGAATATCCTCGCTGATCTCAAAGGAACAAAAGAAAAATATAAACTGCACTATGCATGATGAACGGGGAGACTTTTTAGGGCCGCCACACGGCACAACATCAGCAGCAGTAATAGCAAATAAAAATTAAAATTGAGTTCCTTTAAGATCAGCGAGCGAATAAATGAGATTGGGAAATGACCATACCATGGTTTCGGCTACTTAAGCCTCTTCAGTGACCCTTCAGATGTGGCAACATGGAGCCAAAGAGAATCACTGTAATTAAGCGACTTTCAACAGGTTAGAAAATGTATCTAAACCGATAAAAAAATATGATTTCTCAGAATATCCTCGCTGATCTCAAAGGAGCAAAAGGAAAATATGAACTGCACTATGGATGATGTACGGATGATGCCCATGCAATATACAGAGATAGTTTTAGCTGTAAAAAGGGAAAAATTTCATTGGAATTTTTTAAATGTATGTTTTGGATCAAAAATAAGAAAAATAGTATACCCCTGCAAACCCCATTTTTTTTCATATAAAAGTGGGGTTTAAGGGACTAGCACACATTTCATGGACACGTTTCCTTATGTAAACTTGTTTCACGTGATTTATTGAGAGAACAAAAATGTTTTGAGATTCGACCTGTTTCTCATAACATCTGCTTGATTTACAATGTCTGCGAATGGCGCACAAACCAATTCTACATCTACGAGGTACATTAGCTGTTTTTGAAAATTCAGAAAAAAAAGCTTTCTTGAATTTGTATCATATTTATTAAAAAGCACACACACATTTGGAATATCCAGGGTACACTCAATATAAGACATCAGCATAACGTCTAGCAGCAGATGCAAATGTGCATAAACAATTGTTGTGTTAAACGGAAAAAGTGTCGATTATCAATGCATAATGGCCTACATTATTGGTAAGATTTCGGAGAAGGTTTTTGGCAAAATAATACTCGCCCAAACGCTTTACGCTTTGAGATATTAGGCATTTAAATGGTGAAATAAAATGCTTCAAAATGTTTGTTACTGCAGGAATATACCAAAAAGACATTCATTTATTACGAAGCTGTAGACGAGACAGTTACGGAATTTGCATTTGAGCCTGTGCATGAGAAAACCAACAATTTGCATTGGCGAAAACAAAGCCGCAGATCAGCTTCGCGGTAACCGCGAAGCTGATCAGCGCCTTTGTTTTCGCTACACTGATAGTACAATTCCTCTTCTTTCAAAATTCAAAATTTCCAGCCTCTAACCATCTTCTGTGACTGTACAGCCCGGTTTGTGTCGGACCTGGTCGGAAACCCAAATTGTTGGTTTTCTCACGCACAGGCTCATTTGATACTTATCGTCGTTGATATAATGTTTCCTGGTGCAAAATCTGAAGCGTTGATCTTTGCTTATTGTTGTATACAGCATGCTAATTCACTCAGAATAGACTCTCTATAATCAAAGAAAGAAGATAATATCACTCTTACATCACTGAATGATTCATTATTGCAGACGAAATTCAAGCAACGCTTCATGTTCTTGATACATATGGGGCATAAAATGGATCAATTTAGCATCGTTTTGCATAACTATTGTATCATATTCATCCAAGTGTTCAAACACTTTCAAACTGGCTTCTATTGCGTCAATAAATTTATCTATTGATACAGTACATACATTACGTTTCGGTCGTTTAAGCTAGATGAGTAACCGGCTTTTGGGAAGCAAGTGCTCCATTGAATTGACCTATTATGATCATTTTACTGCTTTTTCTATTTGTCGTTTTATTATTGTCCGTGTGCTTTTCAATGATGGATGTTGGCTGTACGTTTATTAGCTATGAATGAATCATCATTGCTGTTGACCTATAATTTGAAATATGTAAAATTACAGTAATTCTCTTTGGCTCCATGTTATCAAATCTAAAGTATCACTGACGAGGCTTTGGTAGCCAAATCATGGTATGACCAATCCCCTTTCTCATTAATGAAGTTCTAATATTTATTTGCTATTACTGCTGCTGGTGTTGTGCAGTGTGGCGGCCCCGTACATCCTCCATAGTGCAGATTATATTTTCTTTTTGGTCCTTTGAGATCAGCGCGGATATTCTGAGAAATCAGAAAAATTATTATCGGTTTAGAAACATTTTCTAGCTATCATTCCATATATTTGGCCCCGTTATACAATTCTTTGTATCGACTACCCTATTGAAAGTAAAAAAGTACAGTGATTCACTTTGGCTCCATGTTGTCAAATCGGACGACGTTAACGTAGCCCAAACCATGATATGACACATAAATTTCTTGATATGTTCAATGCTCGTAAAGGATCTCAGTTTTAATTAAGATCTGTCCGATAAGAACACGCGTTAATCGCGATAATTCACAGTAAGGAAAAATATTGTTTGATACAAACATGCTACGATATCCTTTACTCATATCAATGTTATGAAATCCCGAAATTATTGGCATCCATTGAAAAAGTATCCTACATTTTCAGTTTTTATACATGTTCGTTTGTTCAAATTTTTTCTGGTCCAATAAACTTGCCTACCAAGTCAACCAAAAAAAAAAAAAAAAAAAAAAAAAAAAAAAAAAAAAAAAAAGTAAAAATCAAAACAAATAAAAAAAAATAATAAACACTTACATGTTCATGCAGCAAACTGGCGAACTTAAAAAAAATATATGAATTTCGCGAAAAACAGGTCCATAAAATGTATAACTTAAAGGCATTTAGCTTACTCTGAAGAGTAATTTTTTTGGTCCAACACTCCGAAAATGTACCATGAACCATTCATTTGAGCATGAAACTTTTGTAGGCCTCTGCCGTTTGCACATTTCTTTGACTTTTAGACCCCAGGCTATTTCTGACAAAACTAGCATTTCTACGAGTTCAAGGAGCAAATGGCTGCAAATCCACAGAGAGCAAATCTAACACGTTTGTTAATGTGGGTTCTGGACTTAATCCAATAATGTCCGATGCATTTATCTAATGCGGGTCAGTTAGATGTGAATTCCATAAGGTTTTGCTTATAATGCATTTCTTTTAATTAAGAAACCGCGTCGAAACATCAACTTAATTAGTTTACATACACATTTGTGTAAATTAGTATAAAATAGAATGATATGTTGTTGAGCATGTCAATGGTTTATAACAGAACAAAATGAATACGATCTGGACATAATATAATGCATTTCTTTAAATTAAGAATCCGTGTCGAAACATCGACTTAATTAGTTTACATACACGTTTGTTTAAATGAGCATAAAATAGAATGATATGTTGTTGAGCATGTCAATGGTGTATAATAGAACAAAATGAATACAATCTGGACATCACAAGTATATGCAACTAAATCTAGTAATGTTTTAAAAACTAGTAATATTGTAAAATAATAAATTAAAGCTAGGGTGTCGACATTATTTTTATTGGCATGTGAATGAAAGTTTCGCCTTATTTATCATAAAAAACGTAACTGCCCAGGTCGATTGAGAAATGATACTCCATATAATGTTTACTAAGGTAATTACTGTTTAATAGTAAAATTTCGAAAGAGAAGGAAAGAAACAGAGGTAACTATTGGCAATGTAATAATGACAAACTCTCTTGTTGAGAATGTCAATAAGTAGATCAAAGATGTGCTAATCTTTCATGCTTAAGCTACTGTTCAATCGAGCAAAAATGAATTAATCCAGCTGTATTAGCCAAGAACAATTCCTGTACCTTGAAATGTCAACAATAAAAAAGTAGCAACAAGGAAATAAAACTAGTATGCTGATTTCTTGTCATGTATGTCTTAAATATTAATACAAAACAGAAATAAATGTTAATGATAAAAGATAAAAGATAAAGATACAAACTAAAACAAAAGTTTATGGAAACATCAAAAAAATATTTATGGCGTTGGTAACCTGTACGATTGTATATAAGGCTTGCCAAGAAACTAGCTCTCTTGTTTTCTTAGATAAGCAGATACGTTTGAATTGTAACTAGATAGAATCAATCTTACCTGTCATCAAACGGATTAAATACAGTTAGTAAATTTTGCACGTAAACTGAAAAGAAAACGAAACGCACAGAGACATTCTAATTCCGATATTAAGTATATGGTATACAGTACATTTCAATGGGTATCGTACGACATCGGGTGGTACGCATGCTGTACGATCGCTCTTAGGGCCTACGTACTTATGTCTAGTTTAGCTTATAAATATTATCTGGGCATAAGTACTCATTTGTAACAAAAGACAAGAAGAGTTCGCCAAAAGACTGGAGGGTCTTTATGAAAGTATAAACCCCTGGAAGCGAACAAAATAGTACGGTTCACTCCATCACGAGTTGCACTGGCTACTTGCTCCGAATAAATGTTGCATGATCTCTTAATACAAGGAAACCATCTACATAAACCTCATCAAACCTACGTTTTGATTTTGACACAACTCATATTTTGAAGGACATTATGAAAACCTGCCCATGTTTTATACAGATTTTTCCGAAGTTGTAAAAAATGAAAATTTGCATTAAAAAATTTGATATTTTTAATATTTTAGCTCAAAACATACATAGTGGGTACACGTTAGAACCGCCTCGCCGAGGCGGTTCAAAGGAGTACCCACAATTAATGTTTTGGATCAAAAATAAGATAATTAGTTATACCCCTCCATACCCCAGTTTTCTATATAAAAATGGGGTCTAAGGGGGTATATATTGCACGGACATGTTTCCCTATTGTACATTCACAAAGAAATGATCCCATGTTTTATCACGCTTACAATAAATCCAGCTCGCCAGGCTTGTAAGCATTTGTCTTGAAGTTAAATGTCGAACGTGATGTAATATGATGAAGCATAGAGTGAATTAGCCACACGTCAATGGAATGCAGCACACCGGTCTATGGTAACGAGAACATCAATATATACTTTTTCTGCGCACTGCAACTAGAATGTCAAGAGTGTTGTTTTTTTATATTTCCGTGAATACACACGTCAGACTAAATTGTATAGTTGAAAACATTATTTGTTTTAAAATATTAAACGTTCCTATATTTAATCGGATTGTTCACATATGCAACAATTCACTTTACAAGACTTACCATCTTATGAAGCAATATTTTCTTTTTACTTTCAGCCAAACTTGAGGGTGAGCATTTCTTCGACAGCGTTCCAAACCTGTGTCAGACCGTAGCCAGTCTCTGTACCATTTCCTGTGTGACGTCATTGATGACAATAGCTGCTATGAGTTTCAATAGATACATTTACGTCTGCAAGTCGGACTATTACCATAAAGTGTTTACCAAACGAAACTCTGTGATCATCTGCTGCTCGCTCTATGGCGTCGGTGTGATACTGGTTTTGCTGAATCAGTTTGGTATTGGGGACCATAGTTTTGACAGAAAAAGTCTGGAGTGTATCTGGGACCGAATGGCATCCTTCTCATACACGGTTGTATTTTCCGTAACACTTGTTTGGATACCTTGCTTCATTATCGGTATATGTTATCTCAAACTGTATCTATTTGTCAAAAGACATAAACAAAAACTGACCAATCACAGGAATGGGATCACAAACCTCGCGGTACCACAGATTCCTTCAAAGCCACAGCCACAGCTTGGAAAGACATTTATTCTGATTTACGCCGTGTTTGTTACCTGCTGGGCGCCCTATGCTTTACTAATTGTTCTCGATCTGGAGGATTCCTTTCCACACGAGGTTCACCTATTTATCACCATGTTTGCACATCTTCATCCCTCAATAAATTGGCTGATATATTACCTAACTCATCGAAAACTCGCTTTAGCATTTTGTAAACTGCTAGGGTTCAAATCTCGACCCAATTTATCTTCTAGTGGTAAAAATATTACATTCGGCGATACACAAGTCGCAAAAGCACTACAACGACAGAAAGCAAGTGACAATAACAACAAACCTGACGCAAGCAGCGTCAGTGGTGACGTAATGAATGACGTCAGTGGTGATTGTCAGAATGACGTCAGTGTCATTAAGGTTGAACTGAAAACTGCTGCCAGAGTTACATTCCAGGGAATTAACAGTATACACCGGTCTGATGATAGTGGGATTGAATGTCAGCTTTGTGATCAAACCCAGGGAAATAAAACATTAAAAGAAAACCAGGAAGTGAATATCGACAATGGTGTTGTTGAAATTCATCTACCTCAAACGATACAAGAAGACATAATTCCTGACGAATTTGTGATGCAATCATAGGTTACTACTGTACGCAATTAAGAACAAAATATAAACTTTGGGTTCAGAGTTGCTGATAAAATAAAACTGTGGTTAAAATTGCTGATAACGTAATGGGAACTGTTATAATTATAAATTCTATGAATTGATATGGTTGAGTAAAATTATCAGTATTGCTTATGTAATAGTATAGTGAATGCGATCATTAGGGAACGATAACATTGAAAACAATGACACAGAAATACAATTACTTTCCCAAAAGGTTGCAACTGCTGTCACTGTATCACACTTTTACGTCGCGGGTTGGTTTTCCCTACATCAATGATGGGTGTGAATGTGAAACTTGCATAGTCATTGTCCTTGACATACCCTTCAAGCACGCACCTCTACCCGTTGTCCTTGACCTATATTTCATGGTCAAATGACTTTGTTTATTTTACCGTCGTAAGTTTGAGTTTCTTTGCATCTGTGATAACTGTGAATGTAAAACCTTGCATAGACATTTTCCTTGACATATCCTTCAAGCACGCACATTGACCTGGTGCATTTTATGTATTTTTACACCGGAAGGTACAAGTAGGCAAAGATCAGGAAAAGGCGCAATCAGATTAAATTCCCACTCCGGAGACCGAGGTTGGAAAAACTAAATTAACAATCCGGTACTTATACCGTGAAAAGATACCGTAAGCCGAATGAGCAGCGATTTTCCAAATAGGTGGCCACTCATTTACCTAAACTTAACTAAAATATGAAAACATAAATAAGGCGCCAACAGCACAAAAAGTTTAAACAACAAGACAAGAACCACCATAGAAGTATCGCATTGGAAGGATCAGTAATATGGAATTAGTGGCGGGTTTAAATCGATTTTACATGGCCATAACCTCACCCTCGGCTTCTGCAGTGGTTCAAAAGATTTAGTTAGTTCTTTGATCCTCGTGATGAATCTCTTACTAGTCGATGAATCATCAAGGACAAACAAATAAATAATGATTAACATCCTGCTGAATCAAAAACGAGGACTTAACAGATTCAGTGAGCTGCCTGGCGATGGAGATCCCTGGGCGCCGAATTACTTACTGAGACCCGAAGCAAAAGAAAAACACCAGTTGAACCCCGGTGGGCCGAGCAACAGACGAGAAGCTCCAGCTCCAACCAATTAAAATGTATAGCTTTAAGTCGGGGCCATCATAGAGTCTGACGCCCGACCCACCGGCGTGCAATTAAAGAAGGCAACATAGTTATCAACCATGATTCCTTCCTATAAGTTTCTTAAATTTGTAAACCAAGTCACCATAAAATTCTGGTTCCGAAAGGTACTCACCTAAAAGCGTCTTTAACATTATATATTTGGAGATCAATTCATAGTGTCTACGATAAAAATTAGAAAATGTTTTTCGATGTTTATGATACCGATAGCCCTGGTGGAGAGGTTGATTTTCTTTCTCTGCATCAGTGGTAGCTGCGAGTGTGAAACCTTGCGTAGTAATTGTCCTCGACACTCCCTTTAAGCACGCACATTGGCCCGGTACCCTAGACCTATATTTCACGGTCCATTGACTTTGTTAATATTTATTCGAAGTTTGGTTTTCCAGCATGTATGTTAGCTGCGAGTGTAAAACATTGCACACTTATTGTCCTCGATGTATCCTTCAATCATGCGCCTTGACCGTTGCCTTTTACCTATATTTGACGGTTTATCGACTTTGTTAATCTTACGTTTAACTTTGGTTTTCTCTGCACCTAAGGTAGCTGCGAATGTGAAACCTTGCATAGTGATTGTTCTTGACATACCCTTTCTAAACACACCGTGACCTGGTAGCCTCGACCTATATTTCACGTTTTTAGTTATTTTGCCCGATGCAAGTGCGATATAGACCTCCATGGCGTTATTGTCATTTTATTAATTAATTTATTTATTTTTAAAATCTCCAATGCCTTGTTTGGCCATTCTGCTGTCCCAATTAAAAACGTCTCCGTCGAAATAAAATATCCTTTGAAAGCAGTGAAAAGGTATTCCAAAAACCGAGATGGGAAAACGTGAACAGGGATATAGTATGGGCCATATTATTCATTTTCGGGTGGTGAACCCTCATAAGTTACCCTTTCTAAACCGGCGACGACAGCCAGATAAATATACGTCATTTCCAAAAATCTCATGAGGGAAGTCTAAATCACATTTCTAAACGGGGTTGAAATTAAAACATTGTATAGAAAATGGATCTATACGTACAATTTTAATACTTTGAACAGTCTTGCCGATTTCAAAGTACCGTCAGGAAAATATAATAGGCACTTCGTATAAACGGTAATCGGTGTCTTAGCAAAAAGATTTATCTTCATGATACATATGTTTATTCTGTCTTCACCTCTGTTGTGCTAATTGTCTTTGGTTCGGGTTGAGACTATACGGATGGCTGCGTTGTTGAGAAAGAGCTAGATACGAGGGAAAATCCAAAAAAACGTGAACTTCTGCTGTAGCTTCAACATGCGTAGATAAATTTTTAGAACAATGTATATTGCGATAAATCAGAACATTCATACAACAAGATAAGATAAAACAATTACACATTTCATAAGTATCTGAAACACACGGCGCCATTTTAAAACAATTATGACGCATAGGTGGAGCACGCGAATTTTCGGTCCTGTCCTGTGTCATATATGTCTCGACAAAATGTAAAATAGGAACGCGAATCGCGCCAATCTTAGTCCAGTGATAGCCTGGTGTTTAAATAATACTGTGCATAAGTTTCAACAAATTTGAATAGTACGTTTTTGAAATATTGATATCAATTGTGCGCTTTTTCTGTGCATTTAACGTCAAAAACGTCGTCGCCAGACACAGCTTAAATCTATGCTATTACTAAACTTGCCGCAATTTTTGAAAGCGCCAACACACAGACCGAAAATAACTTAATGTAGACACAACGGGAATATTCAATGAATAAATCAGTTGTGTAAAAATATTCCCGTTGTGATTCTGACGATAAAATAGCATAACAAAGATGGAAAAAGAAACAAAAATAACGCGCGTCAATGGTGACGTAAATGCGTAATGCGCTGACCGCATGCATGCGGCTGATGATGAGGCGATTATGAAGCAATTTAAAGTAAGAAATTTGTTTCGAGTTTTGGATATTGACGGAAACGTTGTGAAGTACAAAGCACATCTAGCAAAAATCTTTTATCTACGGTACATGTTGAATAGATGGCCGTGAGCGCTAAGAAGGTTTTACAAAATGAATAAAAACGTCAACGACGTTACGAAATCAAAGATGACGTGCGCCGGGTAGACCATAGTGGCTTTTTTGTTTTGGCTGTAGATTTTTATCGGGTCTTTATTTTTGCCTGATATTTTGCCACGATATTCTAGACATATTCCGATTTATGTTCATGTTTTTATAAGCATTTGAATGAGTTGTGTAGAAGCTACAGCAAAAGTCTATGTTATTTTGGATCATCCCCCGTATATTGCTCTTCCAGTGTGTTGTCGCAAAATGTATTGTGGTGTATTTTCTTTTCCGCCTGTTGTTTATGTTGTTTACGGTGGGACCTTATATTTAATGGCATCGATTCCTGGTCCCTTTATTCTTACTTTGCAGTACGTTTCATGGTACAAGTAACCTACACCAGAAAGTGTGGCTCAAGCATGAATAGCGGGCTAAGAAAACTTATCGACCCGAAATTTTCTTAGTTGTTGGCCGTGGCCGTGGAAGTACTTACGAAACAAACCAATACAGACCCCGTAATAGAAACATTGGGTAACCGCTAGAAATAGCAATTTACCAAATGATGGGTACTCGACAAACTTTACCAACTTTAACATTTATGTGACATTACGGAATACACAACGAAATTGGAAACAAATCCCAAAGCAAATCAGGACTTAATAGTGTAAAGGAATGTATGAACCCGGTTTCGTGGACGCCTACAAAACGTTGCCTTTGCTGATCGTTTAAGTCAAAATCATGATGCCATACTTAATGCATTTGTTACGTAAGAATAGATGTATATCATAGGCTTGCATGTTGGTACTTCAGCATGTCTTTTTTCAAAAATTCAGATAACTCACAGTCTGTGGCAGATCCGATTCCATTGTTTTTCACACCTGGTGTAAATATTATCACTTGAGCCTGGTATCATTTTTTATTATTGTCTTTGGTATTTTAAAACAGGTCAGGCAAAATCTAGGCTGTCCTGGAAATTGTTATAAAATGGTTTGGTTTTTCACACCTGGTGTAAATATTATCACTTGAGCCTGGTCACAAGTATTTTTTTTTATTATTGTCTTTGGTATTTTAAAACAGGTCAGGCAAAATCTAGGCTGTCCTGGAAATTGTTATAAAATGGTTTGGTTTTTCACACCTGGTTTAAATATTATCACTTGAGCCTGGTCACAAGTAATTTTTTTATTATTGTCTTTGGTATTTTAAAACAGGTCAGGCAAAATCTAGGCTGCCCTGGAAATTGTTATAAAATGGTTTGGTCACAAACGGAAGGCTAAACGCCGATCCGCCGTTTTGGTATAAAACAAATGGGAAAAAGGCTATTCCTGTGATGCGTCTTGTATGATACGAATGCATCAAGTTCACAATGTTTTATCCTACTTACGTATGGCCGTTTGAATTGCTTGCAAACGATAGGACCTCAAGCTGGCACAATTGAGGCAAACCAGATTCTGCTGAAGCCTGAGCTCCATGGATAAACAAGTTGCATCTACCTTGATAAATCCAATATTTGCTTCCTCATCCTTGTAGAACTACACTGTATAGCTTGCTGAATCAATCTTGTACTTTCTTTATCATCAATCCATACGATTTTCCCACCAAATCAATGCACTGAAAGAAAGTCAATAACCAAACTGAACATGTGCAAAGGCATATACAAATTTTACTGTTCCCAGAAGAAAATCAATAACTTTCTCCCATTATATCATCATGTTAATCCTCTCTCTCTCTCTCTCTCTCTCTCTCTCTCTCTCTCTCTTATATCAGCACTTATATTTTGTTCCTTTCAGTGTTCCTTTTCTTGGCTTTTGGCATGATTGTCTACAGATCTGTCTTTAAAAACGTTATTCCACGTCCATACCTAATTGTAAATAAATTGACTGACACCATAAGAAATTATTCAAATTGGCACAAATTGTTGTGATGGTTATAGAACAGTGCATATATTGATATAATAGTTAAGTAAATACATATTGACGCTATATCTATGTATTTGGCTTTATTTAATTACTTTTAAAACAGATTGCATCATTTTCTACAATAGTAACCAAATATAGAAACGTCTGTCTCACTTTCTCTGCATAACTTTTAAATAATTATTCAAATACAAATGTCACTTTCAGTCTATGTACATTGCAACCCAATATATAATAGTATTAAATAAAAAGGATGCATATAATTAAAAGATCTTAAGGGGATGCCAATTGTCAAAATCTAATACTTGTATAATTTTACCTGTATAAAGAAAAATGACAATTTTACCAAGAAAACTGGATATTCTTGAAACATTCTTGTATGAGTCACTCAAACATCGAGTACAGATTATTGTATACCCAAAACCTCAGCTCTAGCGGGCTCAGCAACACGCTTGTCAGCATTGTTCAAGCTACTTCCGTTTTCATCCGTCTGCAATAGTGGGTAAATTTTACTAAAAGCTACCACCATAAACATGATCTCCAAAAGCATGACTACAACCTATGAAAGTTTGTCCCCTCAAAGATTATTTCTTCTAGAGGAAAACATGGTATTTATCATATGCGCTGAAAACCTTTTACAGCAGACACAGTAAATAGTATGATTTCTCCCAAAACATTGACTTTTTGTTCGAAATACTTTCACAGATTTTAGTCAAGAAGTAGGAGATCATGTTTATGGCGATAGCTTTTAGTAAAATTCATCCAACATGCCAGACGGATGAAAACGGAATCAAACCAGGAAGTAGCTTGAACAATGCTGATAAGCGTGTTGCTGAGCCCTCTAGAGCTGAGGTTTTGGGCATAAAATAATATGTATTCGATGTTTGAATGACTCATACAAGAATATGTCAAAAATATCCAGTCAACTTGGAAAAATTGTCATTTTGTCTTTTTACAGGTAAAAATTATACAATTATTATATTTTGACAATTGGCAGCCCCTTAAATCCAACCTTTATTTGCAAATAGCCTGACGACCCCTGGCATTATCTTATAGCTATTCAAGGCCTCATGTATATTTGTTATACCGTCACATTATTTACTTAAAGTGAGCAAAGGATTCAGTTATCGGGAGTCAGTGACATCGGCAACATTTGAAGTGTCTGCGAATGACGCACAATTAATCCTTTATCTGCATATGCTGTTTATGAAAACCCGGACAAATCAATTTTGAATAACAAGAGAAGAGCTAAATGTGTATCATATTCATCGAAAAACATTTGGCATCCCCAGAGACCGACTCAATATATAGAGGATATTTGCTTTTTTGAGGTGAATACCAAATATATTTCATCGAGTGAGTTGAAAACGTAAGATAACACGAGATGAAATATATTTGGTATTCTCCGAAAAAAGCAAATTTTCTTTTTATTTTATACAATACACAGGCATTTTCCAATTCACAAGGCAGGTGGTGAAAATGCAAAAAAGAAAAATTTTTGAAAACACAAATAATGTTGGCACCACATTGTTCCTTACGTTCTAACTAAGAAAATGAATACCCACACTTTATGTTTTCGTTCATAAATAACGGAGTTATAGGCGTTTAAATTTCTGAAGTGAGACACATTTAATGATGTCAAGTAAATGGAAACGACAGAAGTAATCCAAAATCTACAGTGAAGATATAGGCTGATATCAGTCACTAGTGACTTTTGATATCAGTGAGATTTGATATCAGTGAAATTTCAAATCAATGAAAATACCAATTTTATCAAGTTTTGATATACATTGGTTTTCACTTTTAAGTATAAAATAAAAGCCATCATCATAACGTCTGGCACCCGATGCGAATATCCGTGTAGTTAACATCTGTCATGCTAAGCAGAAAACGTCGATTATCAATGCACAATGTCCTACGTTATTGGTGATATTTCGGAGAAGGTTTTTGGCAAAAGTATGCTAGCCCTAACGCTTTACCCCTAAAAATATAAGATTACGAAAACTTGCCTATGCAATAAACAGAGATTTTTTGGACTTTAAAAATTGAAAATTTTCAACTCTTAAATTTTGATATTTTTCTTATTTTTGCTCAAAACATAGATCGTGGGTACACGTTAGAACCGCCTCGCCGAAGCGGTTCTAACGAGTATCCACAATCTATGTTTTGGAGCAAAAATAAGTAAAATAGGTATACCCCTGCATACCCCAGTTTTACTATATAAAAGTGGGGTTCAAGGGGTATACATAACACGGACATGTTTTCATGATGGACGTTTCAATACTGAAATAAAATGCTTTAAAATGTTTGTTGCTGCAGGAGTTTACCAAATAGTCACCCATTCATTACGAAGCTGTAGACGAGGCAGTTGCGGAATGTGCATTTGATTCTTATCGTCGTTGATATAATGTTCTGGTGCAAACTCTGAAGCATTGATCTTAACCTTTTGTTGTATATCAGCATGCTAATTCATTCAGAATATACTCTTTGTATGCAATGAAAGAAGATAATATCACTCTTAGATCACTGATGATTGCTGATAGAATGATTCATTATTGCAGACGCAATTCAAGCGATACTTTGTGTCCTTGATACATCTGAGGCATAACTTTACGAAAACTTGCCCATGCAATATATGGTAATTCGTTTTGCTTGTAAAAATGAAAATTTTCAGTAGAAATGTTTTGATATATTTAAAAGTGGGGTTCAGGGGGGTATGCATTACAACGGACATATTTTCGTGATGAAATGGTTCAATTTAAAAACGTTTTACATAAAATATTATTGCATCATCTTCATCCAAGTGTTCAAACACTTAAAAGAAAGTATAACGTATGTTGTATGATACGTATCTGCTACGTTTAGACAAATGTGAAAAAATAATTAGTTAATAACGTCACTTTCATTGAAATTATTGGCATCCGTTGAAATATTGTCCTACATTTTAGTTTTCAGACATGAACGTTTGTTCAAATTTCTGGTCCATTAAACTTGCATACCCGGTCAACCGGTACAAGTAGGCAATGATCAGGTAATGGCGCAATCAGAAAGAAATTCCCACTCCACAAACCGAGGGGTGGGAAAAATAAAATGACCCTTAGGTAAAGAACACTTACGTGTACATGCAGCGAACTCGCGAACTTTACAAAATATATGTATTACGCGGAAAACAGGTCCATGTCATAAAATGTGTAAGGCAATTTCCTTACTCTGAAAGTGTAATTTCTTTGGGCCATCAATCCGAAATTGTACAATGTACAATTCTTTAAATATGAAACTTTGGAAGCCTCTTAGACTACATATTTCTGACACATAGGTCACATCTTCGAGTTCAACGAGCAAATGTC
This sequence comes from Rugalucina vietnamica, assembly GCA_964017185.1. NCBI lineage: Eukaryota > Metazoa > Mollusca > Bivalvia > Lucinida > Lucinidae > Rugalucina > Rugalucina vietnamica. The sequence continues at coordinate 70,365,785 of OZ024871.1, forward strand.
TACAAATCCACAGAGAGCAAATCTAACACGTTTGTTAATGTGGGTTCTGGACTTAATCCAATAATGTCCAATGTATTTATATAATGCGCGTCAGTTAGATGTGAATTCCATAAGGCTTTGCTTTTAATGCATTTCTTTTAATTAAGAATCCGCGTCGAAACATCAAGTTGATTAGTTTACACGCACGTTTGTTTAAATGAGTATAAAATAGAATTATACTAGGTTGTTGAGCATGTCAATGGTTTATGATAGAACAATACGATCTGTATATGCAACTAAGTTTTGGTAATGTTTAATCGTAATATTATAAAACAATAAATCAGAGCTAGGGTGTCGACATTATTTTGTATTGGCATGTAAATGAAAGTTTCGCATTATTTGTCACAAAAACGTAACTGCCCAGGTCATTGAGAAATGATTCTTCATATGATGTTTACTAAGGTACCTACTGTTAAATATAAACATTTCGAAAGAGAAGGAAAGAAACTGTTACAGTGGTAACTATTGGCAATGTAATAATGACAAATTCTCTTGACGAGAATGTCAATAAGTAGATCAAAGATGTGCTAATCGTTCATGCTTAAGCTAATGTTTAATCGAGCAAAAATGAATTAATCCAACTGTAATAGCCAAGAACAATTCCTGTACCTTGAAACGTCAACAATAAAAAGTAGCAACAAAGAAATGAAACTAGTATGCTGATTTCTTGATATGTATGTCTTTTAAATATTAATATAAAGAGAATTTAATGTTAATGATAAAAGATAAAGATACAAAATGAGAAAAAAGGTTATAAAAACGACAAAAAGATATTCATGACGTTAGTAATCTATACATTTGCATATAAGGCTTGCCAAGAAGCTAGCTCGTTTTGTTTTCTTAGATAAGCAGATACATTTGAATTGCAACTAGATAGAATCAATATTTCATGCCATCAAATCCGAATTAAAATACAGTCAGTAAGTTTTGCACGTAAACTGAAAAGAAAACGAAAAGCACAAAGACACTCGATTTCCAATATTAAGAGTCAGTTGCTCTTTATATGGAATACAGTACGATTCAGTGGGTATCCTACGGAAATCGGGTGGTTTCCGTGCGACAGTCGTACGCAGGCTGTACGATCGCCCTTAGGACCTACGTACTTATGGCTAGTAAAGCTTATAAATATAAACTGGGCATAAGTACTCATTTGTAAGTATAAACAACAAGAAGAGTTCACCAAATGAGGAAAGTATCGACCCCTGGAAGCTAACAAAATAGTGACGGTACGCTCCATCACGAGTTGCACTGGCCCCTTGCTCCGAATAAGTGTTGCGTGGTCTCTTTATATAAGGAAATATTCTATATAAAAACCTCAACAAACCTAAGTTTTGATTTTGACACAACAAATATTTTGAAGCATACATTTAAAAGAAATGATCCCTTGTTTAATCACGCTTACAATTAATCCAGCTCGTCAAATTTGTAAGCATTTGTCTTGAAGTTAAATGTCGAACGTAATGTAATATGATGAAGCATAGAGTGAATTAGCCACACGTCAGTGGAATCCATTACTGGTATATGGTAACGACGACGTCAATATATAGTTTTTCTGCGCACTGCAACTTGAATGTCAAGCGTGTTTTCTTATATTTACGTAAATACACAAGTCAGACTAAACTGTATAGTTGTAATCATTAAAGTTTGTTAAATATTAAACTTTCTCTACATTTAATAGGATCGTTAACAAAAATAATCAGTCAAAATGGAAATGGAATATTTAAAAAAAAAAAAAAATAAAGATTCTGGCGAAAAACGTGCAAACAATGCAAAGCCTTGTATCATTTTTACACGTGGCGTGTTGGGCCACAATTACTAAAATCGCGTCAGAATGTAAGCATGTATAATACCATTTTGTTATAATGTCGTTCTAAAAGACATGATTCCGAATTCCGTTAACTAAACAATTTTAAAAGGGGACATAGGTGATCACGGGGAGGCGACAATAAACATTGCCTCCACTTTACATGTAGTTTTGTATTACATCTATCCATAGGGAGAAGAAAAAGAAAATCATATGCAGCAGTTCACTTTACAATATTTTCTTTATACTTCCAGCCAAACTTGAAGGTGAGCATTTCTTCGACAGCGTTCAAAACCTGTGTCAGACCGTAGCCAGTCTCTGTACCATTTCCTGTGTGATGTCATTGATGACGATAGCTGCTATGAGTTTCAACAGATACATTTACGTCTGCAAGTCGGACTATTACCATAAAGTATCTACCAAACGAAACTCTGTGATCATCTGCTGCTCGCTCTATGGCGTCGGTGTGATACGGGTTCTGCTGAATCAGTTTGGTATCGGGGACCATAGTTTTGACAGAAAAAGTATGGAGTGTATCTGGGACCGAATGGCATCCTTCTCATACACTGTAGTATTTTCCGTCACACTTGTTTGGATACCTTGCTTCATTATCGGTGTATGTTACCTCAAATTGTATCAATTTGCCAGAAGACATAAACAAAAATGACCAATCACAGGAATGGTATCACAAACCTCGCGGTACCAGAAATTCCTTCAAAGCAACAACCACAGCTTGGAAAGACATTTATTCTGATTTACGCCGTGTTTGTTACCTGCTGGGCGCCCTATGCTTTACTAATTGTTCTCGATCTAGAGGATTCCTTTCCACATGAGGTTCACCTATTTATCACCATGTTTGCACATCTTCATCCCTCAATAAATTGGCTGATATATTACCTAAGTCTTCGAAAACTCGCTTTAGCATTTTGTAAACTGCTAGGGTTTAAATCTCGACCCAATTTATCTTCGAGTGGTAGAAATATTACGTTCGGCGATACACAAGTCGCAAAAGCACTACAACGACAGAAAGCAAGTGACAATAACAACAAACATGACGCAAGCAACGTCAGTGGTGACGTAATGAATGTCGTCAGTGGTGATTTTCCGAATGACGTGAGCGTCATAAAAGTTGAGCTGAAAACTGCTGCTAGAGTTACATTCCAGGTAATAAACAGTATACACCGATCTGATGATGATGGGATAGAATGTCAGCTTTGTGATCAAACCCAGGGAAATAAAACAAAAAAAGAACATCAGGAAGTGAATATAGACAACGGTTTTGTTGAAATTCATCTACCTCTCAAACGATACAGGAAGATATGATTCCTGACGAATTGGTGATGCGATCATAACTTTCAATTGCACGCAATAAAGAACAAAATATCAACTGCGGGTTCTGAGTTGCTGATAAAATAAAATTGTGGTTAAATTGCTGATAAACGTAGTGTACAATACTGAAAAGGAACCATTTAAACTATAAATTCGGTTGTGTAAAATTATCAATATTGCTCACGTAATAGTATAGTGAATGCGGTCATCAGGAAACGATAAAATCGGAGTCAAAATTCACTGAGAAATTCGAAAACAATGAAGCAGAAATACAGTTATTTTTCCAAAAGTGGCAACTGCTGTCACTTCATCACAGTTTGAAATGATATTTGCAGAGCATCAAGCTATAACGGAATACGACATCCAAAACATGCAACAAGAGACCTAAATACTGCCAAAGGAGGCATAAATATTGTTTCAAAATTTCTAATACAAGTGTTTGCCAGTTAAACACAATGTTTATTTTATAGCACATGCTTATAGCAGGGTGAGATATAGGAGTTCAAATTCTTCTCGTTCGTCCGTCCGTCCATCAACATTTACGTTGAAGTTTGGTTTTCTCTACATCAATGGTAGCTGCGAACGTGAAACCTTGCATAGTAATTGTCCTTGACATACCATTCAAGCACGCACCTTGACTCATTGCCCTTGGCCTATATTTCATGGTCCACTGACCTTGTTAATTTTAACCTCGAAGTTTGGTTTTCTCTGCAGCAGTGATAGCTGCGAATGTGAAAACTTGCATAATAATTTTCCTTGAAGCATGCACATTGAACTGGTGCCCTTGACCTATATTTCACGGTCCATTGACTTTGTTTATTTTTTACGTCAAAGTTTGTTTTTCTCTGCATCAGTGATAGCTGTGAGTGTGAAACCTTGCGTAGTAATTGTCCTTGACATACTCTTCAAGCACGCACATTGGCCAGGTACCTAGACCTATATTTTACGGTCCATTGACTCTGTTATTTTTTGTCGAAGTTTGGTTTTCCTACACCTATGTTAGCTGCGAGAGTGAATCCTTGCGTAGTAATTGTCCTCGATGTATCCTTCAAGCATGCACACTGACCCGTTGCCCTTGACCTATATTTCACGGTCTATCGACTTTGTTATTTTTACGTCAAAGTTTGGTTTTCCCTGCACCTAAGGCAGCTGCAAATGTGAACCCTCGTATAGTACCTGTCCTTGACATACCCTTACAGAACACACATTGACCTGGTAGCCTCGACCTATATTCATTTTTTAGTTAGTTAACCCGGTGCAGGTGCGATATAGACCTCCGCGGCGTTCTTGTCATTTAATTGATTAATTTATTTATTTTTAAACTCGCTCATACCCTGTTTGGTCATTTTGCTGTTCCAGTTAAAAAACCGTCAACGTCTATATAAATTGAATATAAACAGATCCATTGAAAGCAGTGAAAAGATACAAGTATGCAATGATCAGAAAAAGGCTCTAGCAGAAGAAATCCCCACTCGAGGTGGGAAAAAACGTTCAAAGGGATATAGTATGGGCCATATTACGCAATTCCGGGTAATGAACCCTCATCAGTGACCTTTCCTAAACCGGCGACGACAGCCAGATAGATATACGTCAATTCCAAACAAAATCACATTTCTAAACGGAGTTAAACCCTAAAACATTGTTTAGAAATGGCAATTTTCCAAATGGTGGGCACTCGACAAACTTTACCAACTTTAACATTTATGTGACATTACAGAATACACAAAGGAATTGAAAACAAAACCCGAAGCAAATCAGAGCTTAATAGTGTAGAGGAGTGTATAAATCCGGTTTTACGGTGCTGGCAAAACAACAAGTTAAATGATATGTCACAAACATTTCGTGGACGCCTACAAACGTTGCCTTTGCTGGCTGCGCAATTCAAAATTAGGATGCCATACTTAATTCATCTGTTACGTAATAATAGATGTATATCATCGGTTTGTTTGTTGGTACTTCAGCATTTAATATCAGATCACAATCTCGGCCAAATCCGATTTCATTGTTTTTCACAGCTGGTGTCAATATTATCAGTTGAGCCTGGTCGCAAGTTCACTTTTAATTACTTCCTCACTTTATCTATAGGGTCACTGACGAGACTTTAATAGTCGAAGCCGCGGTATGGCCCATCCCCTTTCTCATTAATGTGTTCGCTGCACTTAAAGGATCTCAGTTATGATTTTTATTTCTTTGATGTTTCAAAACAGGTCGGACAAAATTTAGGATACATGTACCTGGAAATTCTGACAAAATGCTTTCTTCAAAAATGGAATGCTAAAAGCTGATCCGCTGTCTTGGTTTCAAACAAAAAAGAAAAAAGGGTAATCCTTTGATGTGTCTTGTATGAAACGAATGCATCATGTGCACAATGATTAATGAGCCGCAACGTGAGAAAACCGGTCTTCGGGGTTTCCGACCAGGTCCGACACAAACCGACCTGTACCAGCTCAGAAAAGAGCTAAAAGCTTGAAATTTCGGATTTGAGTAGAAGAGGAATTGTACTATCCGAGTAGCGAAAACAAAGGCGCTGATCAGCTTCGCGGTCACCGCGAAGCTGATCTGCGCCTTTGTTTTCGCCTAGGCAAAAATCCGGTTTTCTCACGATGCGGCTCATTTATCCTTCTAAGTATGACCGTTTGAATTTTTTTGTAAAAGTTGCGTGGCACTTGTGAGGCAAACCATGTTCTGCTGAAGCCTGAGCTCTTTGGATAAACAAGTTGCATCTACCTTGTTACACACAACATTCGCTGCATCATCCTTGTAGAACTACACTGTATAGCTTGCTGAATCAATCTAACGTGTACTTTCTTTATCATCAATTTATATGATTTCCCAACCAAAATCAATGGAATGAAAGAAAGTCAATAACCAAACTGCACATCTGCACAGGAACATACAATTTTTACTGTTCACAGAAGAAAAATAATAAGTAACTTTCTCCCATTATATTATCATGTTAACTCTCTCTCTCTCTATCTCTCTCTCTCTTATATTTGCACTAATGTTTTTTCTTCATTGTTCATTTTCTTGGCTGTTGGCATGATTGTCTACATATCTGTCTTTATAAAAAACGTTATTCTATGTCCATACCTATTTGTAAATAAATTGACTGACACCATAAGAAATTATTCAAATTGGCATGAGGAGTTGCGATGGTTATAAAACGGTGCGCATATTCAAATAATAGTTAAGTAAAATATATATAAATATATATTTGGCTTTAATAATTACGTTTAAAACAGCTTGTATCATTTTCTTCAATAATAACCAAACATAGAAACATCTGTCTCAATTTCTCTGCATAACTTTAAAATAATTATTCAAATACGAATGTTACATTCAGTCTATGTACATTGCAACCCAATATATAAAAGTATTACATAAAAAGGATGCATATAACTGAAAGATCTTAAATCCAACCTTTATTTGCAAATATATAGTCTGACGCCCCATGGCGTCATCTTTAAGCTATTCAAGGTCTCATGTATATTTGCTGTACCGTCACAATATTCATTTAAAGTAAGTAAAGGCTTAAGTTATGGAGAGGCGTCTTGTTTTCTCGTGATATTAGCTAAATTTACAATGTCTGCGAACGACGCAAAAACCAATTCGTTATCTGCAGATTACTGAAGCTGTTTTTGAAAACCCGGACAAAGCATTTTTGAATAACAAGAAGAGCTAAATGTGTATCATATTTATCAAAAATCATTCGGCATCCCCAGAGACCAACTCAGTATAAGACATCATCAAAACGTCTAGCAGCTGATGCAAATATCCGTATTATAAATATCTGTCATTTTAAGCAGAAAAATTGCCGATTATCAATGCACAATATTAATGGCCCTCGTTGTACGAGGGGTGTTCTTTAATTCTTGTCATTTGCTTGATTACTTTTCCCGTGGACTAACTACGAGAATGTTGATTGTATGTGGTGAAAGCCAAATCTTTCTGGTAAGATTCGTATCAAAATTGTTGCTTTCTGACGCACGATCCTATAGTAATCACATTCTTAAACAGTGCATAGTAATGACACTGCGTTATTTTCCAATCAATTTATAATATGTAATTTTGATCACAAGTATAGAAAATGCTATAACATTCGCAACACTAAATATAGGCCCACTTCCATTTTACAAATAAATTTGTAATTCATTTAAGCATCAGAAAACACTTTTGTAGAATGTTTTCACTTTTACTGTATGGAATTATTTGCACTGCTTTGTGACGTCATAATAATTTGAATATACGCCATTTAAAATCACTGCACAGGTTACGCATTTCAATATTTTCATATTTTTCAAATCGGATTGTCTAGTGAATATATCAAATTTATTGTTATCTTAATTTTGTTTAAAATTGTCTATATGATTATTCGCTGTAAATTGCTAAACTTGCAATTTAACATTTACGACAGGTTTAAGGTAAAGCAGGCGCCTAGTTACTAGGGGTGCTGTTCGTCCTTATCGTAATAGAATCCCAGTCAAATTTTTTTATTGAAAACATCTGCCAAAACGCTTCTTAAACATATCAAGTAAATAGATTTTGGGACGTTGTAGTGGTATTAGCGCATGATTTTATTGTGGTATTGACGCCTCTTTCAAATGAATTTTGTGTTATTTTTCAAAATGTTACAACTCATAAATCAAGATTTTAGAGGATGAACAATCCAAAGCTTTAATCAATGGAATTAGCAAAGAACTGGTATTAATCAGCATTAAAAGTTTTGGATTAGTCATAACTTGAAATGAAATTATGAGGCTCTGAAACCTCTATACCGCGCTTCTTTCAACTTAATAATTCATAACAAACAGGTGTATTGCTTTGTTACAGTGCTCGTAAAAATTGCAATTTTTGTTTTAGGAAAATAACTTTTCGCCTATGTGTAAGCAAGGTAATTAAGACTCAGCAAGTATAAAATCGTTCTTCTAACAGTCCTTATTCAAACATTATTCTGCCTTTTGTGACTGAATGAAGTACATGTACATGTATGTAGTGTCACAGAGATGCCCCTCTTCAGAGACTCAGTTTGCCATGATTAATTGTATCATCTTAAAATGGCTGGGTGATTTCAATATCGCAAAGAACCACTCTTTAACTACCAAGTAATTTTCTTCTGGTGTAGATGATGATTTAGGAGAAAATGAGTCAATGACAAGAATTAAGGAACATCCCTCGTATATGCTGCCTTCGATATGCTGCCTTCTTTAATTGCACGCCGGTGGGTCGGGTGTTAGACTCTATGATGGCCCCGACATAAAGCTATTCAGTTTAGTTGGTTGGGGCCGGAGCTTCTTGTCTGTTGCTTGGCCCACCGGGGTTCAACTGGTGGATTTCTTTTGCTCCGGAGTTAGTAAGTTATTGGGCGCCCAGGGATCTCCATCGTCGGGCAGCTTACTCATTCTGTGATTTGTTTGTCCATGATGATTCATTGACTAGTTAGAGATTCACTACGAGGACCGAACAACTAACTTAATGTCATGAACCACTGCAGAAGCTGAGGGTGAGGTTAGGATCCTGTAAAACCGGTTTAAGCCCGCCAGTAATTTTATATTACTGGTCGTTCCAAGGCGATACTTCTGTTGTGGTTCTTATTGCTTTATGTCTTGGTGTTTAATTTTTTGTGCTGTTGGCGCCTTATGTATGTCATCATATTTTAGTTAAGTTAAGGTAACTGAGTGGCCACCTATTGGGAAATAGCTGCTCATGCATTCATGGTTTTAGTACCTTATTATTTATTTGGTTTTTTCCCGCCTCGGTTTTTGGAGTGGAAATCTTTTTCTGATTGCGCCTTTTCCTGATCGTTGCCTACTTGTACCTTGTTATTGGTGATATTTACATGTAGGAGGAGGTTTTTGCCAAAACTATACTAGCCCAAACGCTTAATGCTTTAAGATATTAGACGTTCCAATGGTGAAATAAAATGCTTGAAATTGTTTGTTATTGCAGGAGTATACCAAAAAATAGGGATGTCAACGAATGCCAAAATTGGTATTCGAATATTCGCATAGGATATTCGAATATATTCGAATATTCGAATGATATACACATCTATGACCAATAGACCCATTACGATGACTTTCTTGGTGGTACATGTATTGAAAATATGAGGTACCTACATGTATATGCATGGTATCGTATCTGGGCTATACCAATGGCGCCATGTAAGAAAATCAACAAATTTTGCACAGAAAACTAGTCAATCTTGAGGTGTTTAATTATGAAAAATCTCTGGGGTTCTGTCTGAGAAAGCAACGACACACCATTATTGTCAAGCCAAGATTAAGTTCTGCATGCATGTCGTTGATATCCGCCATCAAGAATGCTTTGGGTCTATTGTAATCATGTGGCCTACATGTACTTTGTGAAAGGTGTGTTGTAACTGTGTTGTTCCTAAAGGATTGAGTTTTCAATCTATCCAGCCATGTTAAGTTTTCAAATGACACAGTTCAAATTGTAGGACTTTCACACCTTAAAAACATTTATTGAAAGCAAGCAAATGATGCTTTCTTCTAAACTTGAATCAACAAAGTGTCACTTGAATCAACAAAGTGTCAAACTGTTAATTGAGCAATCTCAATTCGCAAGTGTGTCAAAATGTTGACCATCTTGAATTACTCAACAGACAAGCAGGATTACTGGTCATATTATTTTTCGACCTTTGGCCTTAAATTTGAGTCCTCCATTACACTGATACATGACAATATTGCAGGTTACAAAATTATGCGAATATTCGAATCCAGAAATCGCATTCGAATATTCGTATGAAATGCGAATATTCGAACATTCGAATATTCGTTGCCATCCCTACAAAAAAACAATTCATTTATTCCGAAGCTGTAGACGAGACAGTTACGGAAAATGCATTTCGGCGTTGATATAAAGTTTCCTGGTGCTAAATCTGAAGCATTGATCTTTGCCTATTGTTGTATACCAGCATGCTAATTCATTGAGAATATACACTTTGTATGCAATGAGAGAAGATAATATCACTCTTAGATCACTGATGATTGCTGATAGAATGATTCATTATTGCAGACGCAATTCAAGCAACACTTCCTGTCCTTGATACATCCGGGGCATAAAATTACAAAACTTGCCTATGCAATAAACAATGGATTTTTGAGCTTAAAAAAATTGAAAATTTTCAGCTGAAAAACTTTGATATTTTTCTTATTTTTGCTCAAAAACATAGATTGTGGGGACAAGTTAGAACCGCCTCACCGGGGCGGTTCCAACGTGTTCCCACAATCTATGTTTTGGAGCAAAAATAAGAAAAAAAATGTATACCCCTGAAAACCAAAGTTTTTCTATATGAAAGTAGTGTTCAGGCGGTATACATTACACGGACATGTTTGCGTGGTGTAAAATGGAACATTCTCGTCAGTGACACTTAAGATTTGGCAACACGGAGCCAAAGAGAATTACTGAAATTTTGTAACTTTCAACAGGGTAGTCGCCACACTGCAAAACACCAGTTGCAGTAATAGCAAATAAAAATTAAAACTGATATTCTTTAAGAGCAGTAAACATATTAATGACAATGGGGATAGGCCATACCTCGGTTTCGACTATTAAAGTCCCGTCAGTGACCCTTTAGATTTGGCAACATGTAACCAAAGAGAATTACTGAAATTTTGCAACTTTCAACAGGGTGGTCGATACTTGAAATCTACAATCCAGGGGCTCGTTTCACGAACCGTTTTTTGACATCTCTTATCCTAAGACACAACTTATTACTAATTTCGGTAGAAGATATGCCTCATCCTTAAGATATCCTAACTTTAGTCCTAACAATAGGATATATCTTATGATTGATCTTATTTAAAAGTAAGCTAAAATGGCGGCCGCGTTTATGTTAGGGAAAATCAACAAAATATTACCTAGACTGGATTCGATCTCGGATCGCCTGGACAGAAGACAACATAGCTTACCACTGAGCCACAAAGTCACATCTTTTATTGCTTGGTTCAGTATTGATAAAGGACAATAGAATACATTTTATTTTTAGTTTGTTCGAATTAATCCTTAACGTCTCAGTCAACAGCTATCTTCATGTCGAGACGCTGCTTCCATTTCATAGGACGTTTATGCAAGATTTGGATTTCACATCCAAAACGTGCTTCAAATGTACTGAGCCAAACTTATACCGCAAGAGTGGTCGGGTTGGAATATGGCCCCCGCCCATTGGGGCCTAGGAGAAATTGAAGGGCTGCTTGTGCTTCCAGATTAGTAAACTACTGACCGACCATCTGATTTCTTAGTAACCGCTCATTTCTGGGCCTGCCCAGGAAATGTGATTTAGTCAAACCATCCATACATATAAGCCTTATTGGCTTAGTCGGGTGGTTATATTTATGAAGCACATTTTGAGTGTCATGACATCATAATGTTGGGTAAACGTCCCATAAAATGGAGGCAACGTCCTGACATGACCATTGCTGTTGACTGGGACGTAAAGCATTAATTCAAACAAACAAACAAAAGCGACATCGGTTTATTAGCTCACCTGAACCGAAGGCTCACATGCGAGCCTATAGTATGGTAGTCGAGCCGTCGTCCGTGTGTCCGTGCGTCCGTCCACACTTTCAACAACGAATATCTCCACAACTAGTCAGTCAATTGCAATCAAATTTTATCAGAAGCATCATTGGGGGAAAGGTTACATAAGGTTTTTGGCCAGGTCGGATCAGAACTCTGGTTTCCATGGCAACAGATGGCTCCCATAGGGTTACAATGGGAAATATGTTGTGAACACTCTAGCGCCTACATTTTTGAAAGGATCTTCTTCATTCTTGCAGGTAAGGAAGACAGTCATTAGATCTCGGATGAGTTCAAAATTCGGGTAGATTCGACCATGGACTGCGGAGTAAGCTGCCCTTGAGCGTTTGAAAAAATCCCCATTGACTTACAATGGGAAAGATGTTGTGAACACTACAGCGCTTTCATTTCTGATGAGATCTTCTTCATTCTTGCAGGTAACAAGGACAACCATAAGGTCTTGGATGAGTTCGAAATTCAGCAAGATTCGACCATGGACTGCGGAGTTACCTGCCCTTGAGCGTTTGGAAAATGGCTGTCAAGTGTTGTGAACACTCTAGCACCTACGCTTTTGATCGTAACAAGGACAGCCATGAGATCTCGGATGAGTTCGAAATTCTGCAAAATTCAACCATGGACTGCGGAGTTAGTTGCCCTTGAGCGTTTGAAAAAATCCCCATTGACTTACAATGGGAAAGATGTTGTGAACGCTACAGCGCCTTCATTTCTGATGGGATCTTCTTCATTCTTGCAGGCAACAAGGACAGCCATAAGATCTCGGATGAGTTCGAAATTCAGCAAGTTTCGACCATGGATTGTGGAGTCACCTGTCCTTGAGTGTTTAAAAAATCAATATTTTGTGTTGTGGCCACTCTAGCGCCTTCAATTTTGATCCGATCTTCTTCATACTTGGAGGTAACAAGGATAGCCATAACATCTGGGATGAGTTTGAATTTCTGCCAGATCCAACCCTTGACTGCAGAGTTATCTGCCCTTGACTCTGTGAAAAATCAATATTTTGTGTTGTGGCCACTCTAGCGCCTTCATTTTTATTCGGATATTCTTTATTCTTAAAAATAATAATGATGTCTAAAATATCTTGGATGAGTTCGAATTTCGACCAGATCCGACCTCTGTCTGTAGAGTTATCTGCCCTTGAGTGTTTGAAAAATCAATATTTTGTGTTGTGGCCACTATAGCATCTTTGTTTTTTCAGTGGATCTTCTTCATTCTTACAGGTAACAAGGATAACTACAATATCTCGGATGAGTTCGAATTTTGACCAGATCCAACCTCTGACTGCGGAGTTATCTGCCCTTGAGTGTATGAAAAATCAATATTTTGTGTTGTGGTACAGTACAGTCAGCGTGATGTTTATATCCTTCGCGCTCACGCACGAAAGAAAAAAGGATTAAGTTCCACGCAAAACCCACGCAAAGCCCTCGCTCATTCCTCGCAAAATCCACGCTTGTACCACGCTATGTCCACGTTCATTCCTCGCAAGAAGCGTGTGGGTTGCGTGAGATATAAGCTGTCCCACGCTTGCTCACGCTTTCCACGTTCATTAAGGAAAAGAAGCGTGGAAAGGATTAAGAGACATGCGAGAAAAGGATTATCGTTTCGTCTTGTTCAAAAGGGTAAAATTGTTAAAGTTTTGTGACCAAATTAAATATATAATATATATTTATTTATAAATCCTCGGTAAAAGGTCGGCAACTAAGTATGATGACGGTAAAGCTGTACAAATACATACACTTGTACGACAAAGCGCCTGCACGTAAATGTACGCATGTTTTGACGAGTTGCAGTCTGAGCAATACGTTATTCAGTGTTGATTAAATTATCATCGTAGATTAAGTGATGACAAAATTTGCACGTTTAAATATTATTTGGCAGCGTGGTGCATTTTTGACTGCTTCGGTTTTAGATGCAGATCATTGTACATTTATATCTGATACTATCGCCATAAGAGAAGATGAGCACCCCGGTGTGTTGTTTTTCAGAACATCTCTCAAATAAATGCGTCTTTCGTATTCTCTAAGATGCCCAACGTCAATTAAAGCTCGACCTACATGTAATACGGTTAAAGCACCTTGCTACATGTACATGTATCAATAAATCATAGATTACAATGTACGTTACAATTAAATTTACATGCAATTTATTCATCTTTATTTCATCTTAAGAGTCGGTACAATGTCCCTGCGAGAATTCTGATTCCCTTTAACCTGTCAACAAAATCAAGGTATTCTTTATTCTTGTATCGGCACAATAATTGTACTCGTACACAGGATTAATAAGAGACATAGCCTCTAAGTTATAATTAACAACTCTAATTTGATGCATAAAGCTAGAAATTATCCTATTCAAATAAACACACAATTCAGTTTGTGCAATAAGTGATAAAATGCAAGCATATCTTTGAGATTTGAAACTTTCGAAAAACAAAAATGAAAAAAAAAGTTAAAAAACGAAAACAAAAGAAAGTATAGAAAATACAAACAAAAACTACGTTTGCGCGTGTTTTCTTTGTTTCGGAAATGTAACACACCACACTGATAAGTACATGTACATGTCCGTTTACAGCAAAATTCCAGACTTTCAGCGACGGAATTGACTTCACTGCTTTTATTTTGATTGAAAAGAGACATATACGTATATATATAAAGTGAAAAGAATCACTTTTTTCATGTCCCTTTTTCCTGAGCGTGAAACGAACGTGGAAAGCGTGAGCGAGTGTGGGACTGTAGATATCTCACGCAACTCTCTTAATCCTTTCCACGGCTCGTTTCACGCTACAGTTAAGCAGTTTCACGTTTCATGTCCAAGCTCCACGCAAAACTCACGCTACTTCCTCGCAAAACTCACGCAAAATCCACGCTAATTCCACGCAAAATCCACGGAAAAAAGTCACGTGACATGCGAGATTCCACGTTCGTAAGCGTGAGGGATATAAACATCACGCTGACTGTACTGTAACTCTAGCGCCTTCAATTTTGATCCAATCTTCTTCATTCTTGGAAGAAACAAGGATTACCATAACATTTTGGATGAGTTCGAATTTGAGCCAGATTCGACCCTGGACTGCGGTGTTAGCTGCCCTTGAATGTTTGAAAAATCAATTTTTAGTGTTGTGGCCACTCCAGCATCTTCAATTTTGATCAGATTTTCAAAAAAAAAAAAAAAAAAAAAAAAAAAAAAAAAACACTTTGTTCATTGACTGTACTTGTTGACTCTCAGGTGAGCGATCGTTGCCCTTGTGCTACTTGTTTGTTATGTTATACAAATAAACTTTTTTCCACTGAATTTGATTGCCGGGCGATTGACACATCAAACAACATCTTGGTTGTAACATTCTGTGTTATGCGTCTCGAGAAATAAATACATTGTATTTTTTCATGATCCATAAAGAAGATATTTGCGTTAAAACTGACTTCCAGAATCTCTCGGGAGGTGCATGCAACCAAAACAACCGTATTGGCCATTCCCATTCGAGCTCAATGGTCCATACTCTGAAAACAATATTTGTAGGTGATTGGTGACCAGCATATGTGGTAGACTGTCTTACATTTCATTGAAATGCGAAAAGAATGCCAAAATCGTGTTGTATTGTGTTTGGCAACAACCAATATAATAGGATATTAAGCCCAAACTCACCTATTATTTGGTTCACTCAAATATCCACCGTCAAACCTTTTCTGGGAGGTAAGTTGTGCCAGGTCAAAAACTAAGGCTGGTACAGAAAACAGCCCCTGGTCTAATAGTACTAGTGACCTACACCAGAAAATGTAGCTTAACCATGAATAGGATAACTTACGACCCGACATTGTATTAGTTGTTGACCGTGGAAGTTCTTACGAAACAACCCAATACAGACCCTGTAATAGAAACATTGGGTAAATGCTAGAAATAGCAATTTTCCAAATGGTGGGTACTCGACAAACATTACCAACTTTAACATTTATGTGACATTACAGAATACACAACGGAATTGAAAACAAAACCCGAAGCAATTCAGAGCTTAGTAGTGTAGAGGAGTGTATAAATCCGGTTTTACGGTGCTGGCAAAACAACAAGTTAAATGATATGTCATAAACATTTCGTGGACGCCTACAAACGTTGCCTTTGCTGGCTGCGCAATTCAAAATTAGGATGTCATACTTAATTCATTTGTTACGTAATAATAGTTGTATATCATCGGTTTGTATGTTGATACTTCAGCATTTAATATCAGATCACAATCTCGGGCAAATCCGATTTCATTGTTTTTCACAGCTGGTGTCAATATTATCAGTTGAGCCTGGTCGCAAGTTCACTTTACTTTCTTATTATCTTTGATGTTTCAAAACAGGTCAGACAAAATTTAGGATACATGTACCTGGAAATTGTGACAAAATGCTTTCTTCACAAATGGAATGCTAAAAGCTGATCCGCCGTCTTGGTTTCAAACAAATAAGAAAAAAGGGTAATCCTTTGACGTGTCTTGTATGAAACGAATGTGCACAATGATTAATGAGCCGCAACGTGAGAAAACCGGTCTTCGGGGTTTCCGACCAGGTCCGACAGAAACCGGCCTGTACAAGCTCAGAAAAGTGCTAGAAGCTTGAAATTTCGGATTTGAGTAGAAGAGGAATTGTACTATCCGAGTAGCGAAAACAAAGGCGCTGATCAGCTTCGCGGTTACCGCGAAGCTGATCTGCGCCTTTGTTTTCGCCTAGGCAAAAATCCGGTTTTCTCACGATGCGGCTCATTTATCCTTCTAAGTATGACCGTTTGAATTTTTTTGTAAAAGTTGCGTGGCACTTGTGAGGCAAACCAGGTTCTGCTGAAGCCTGAGCTCTTTGGATAAACAAGTTGCATATACCTTGTTACACACAACATTCGCTGCATCATCCTTGTAGAACTACACTGTATAACTTGCTGAATCAATCTAACATGTACTTTCTTTACCATCAATTCATATGATTTCCCAACCAAAATTAATGGAATGAAAGAAAGTCAATAACCAAACTGCACATCTGCACAGGAACATACAATTTTTACTGTTCACAGAAGAAAAATAATAAGTAACTTTCTCCCATTATATTATCATGTTAACTCTCTCTCTCTATCTCTCTCTCTCTTATATTTGCACTAATGTTTTTTCTTCATTGTTCATTTTATTGGCTGTTGGCATGATTGTCTACATATCTGTCTTTATAAAAAACGTTATTCTATGTCCATACCTATTTGTAAAATAAATTGACTGACACCATAAGAAATTATTCAAATTGGCATGAGGAGTTGCGATGGTTATAAAACGGTGCGCATATTCAAATAATAGTTAAGTAAAATATATATAAATATATATTTGGCTTTAATAATTACGTTTAAAACAGCTTGTATCATTTTCTTCAATAATAACTAAACATAGAAACATCTGTCTCAATTTCTCTGCATAACTTTAAAATAATTATTCAAATACGAATGTTACATTCAGTCTATGTACATTGCAACCCAATATATAAAAGTATTACATAAAAAGGATGCATATAACTGAAAGATCTTAAATCCAACCTTTATTTGCAAATATATAGTCTGACGCCCCATGGCGTCATCTTTAAGCTATTCAAGGTCTCATGTATATTTGCTGTACCGTCACAATATTCATTTAAAGTAAGTAAAGGCTTAAGTTATGGAGAGGCGTCTTGTTTTCTCGTGATATTAGCTAAATTTACAATGTCTACGAACGACGCAAAAACCAATTCGTTATCTGCAGATTACTGAAGCTGTTTTTGAAAACCCGGACAAAGCATTTTTGAATAACAAGAAGAGCTAAATGTGTATCATATTTATCAAAAATCATTCGGCATCCCCAGAGACCAACTCAGTATAAGACATCATCAAAACGTCTAGCAGCTGATGCAAATATCCGTATTATAAATATCTGTCATTTTAAGCAGAAAAAGTGCCGATTATCAATGCACAATATTAATGGCCCTCGTTGTATGAGGGGTGTTCTTTAATTCTTGTCATTTGCTTGATTACTTTTCCCGTGGACTAACTACGAGAATGTTGATTGTATGTGGTGAAAGCCAAATCTTTCTGGTAAGATTCGTATCAAAATTGTTGCTTTCTGACGCACGATCCTATAGTAATCACATTCTTAAACAGTGCATAGTAATGACACTGCGTTATTTTCCAATCAATTTATAATATGTAATTTTGATCACAAGTATAGAAAATGCTATAACATTCGCAACACTAAATATAGGCCCACTTCCATTTTACAAATAAATTTGTAATTCATTTAAGCATCAGAAAACACTTTTGTAGAATGTTTTCACTTTTACTGTATGGAATTATTTGCCCTGCTTTGTGACGTCATAATAATTTGAATATACGCCATTTAAAATCACTGCACAGGTTACGCATTTCAATATTTTCATATTTTTCAAATCGGATTGTCTAGTGAATATATCAAATTTATTGTTATCTTAATTTTGTTTAAAATTGTCTATATGATTATTCGCTGTAAATTGCTAAACTTGCAATTTAACATTTACGACAGGTTTAAGGTAAAGCAGGCGCCTAGTTACTAGGGGTGCTGTTCGTCCTTATCGTAATAGAATCCCAGTCAAATTTTTTTTATTGAAAACATCTGCCAAAACGCTTCTTAAACATATCAAGTAAATAGATTTTGGGACGTTGTAGTGGTATTAGCGCATGATTTTATTGTGGTATGGACGCCTCTTTCAAATGAATTTTGTGTTATTTTTCAAAATGTTACAACTCATAAATCAAGATTTTAGAGGATGAACAATCCAAAGCTTTTATCAATGGAATTAGCAAAGAACTGGTATTAATCAGCATTAAAAGTTTTGGATTAGTCATAACTTGAAATGAAATTATGAGGCTCTGAAACCTCTATACCGCGCTTCTTTCAACTAAATAATTCATAACAAACAGGTGTATTGCTTTGTTACAGTGCTCGTAAAAATTGCAATTTCTGTTTTAGGAAAATAACTTTTCGCCTATGTGTAAGCAAGGTAATTAAGACTCAGCAAGTATAAAATCGTTCTTCAAACAGTCCTTATTCAAACATTATTCTGCCTTTTGTGACTGAATGAAGTACATGTACATGTATGTAGTGTCACAGAGATGCCCCTCTTCAGAGACTCAGTTTGCCATGATTAATTGTATCATCTTAAAATGGCTGGGTGATTTCAATATCGCAAAGAACCACTCTTTAACTACCAAGTAATTTTCTTCTGGTGTAGATGATGATTTAGGAGAAAATGAGTCAATGACAAGAATTAAGGAACATCCCTCGTATATGCTGCCTTCGATATGCTGCCTTCTTTAATTGCACGCCGGTGGGTCGGGTGTCAGACTCTATGATGGCCCCGACATAAAGCTATTCAGTTTAGTTGGTTGGGGCCGGAGCTTCTTGTCTGTTGCTTGGCCCACCGGGGTTCAACTGGTGGATTTCTTTTGCTCCGGAGTTAGTAAGTTATTGGGCGCCCAGGGATCTCCATCGTCGGGCAGCTTACTCATTCTGTGATTTGTTTGTCCATGATGATTCATTGACTAGTTAGAGATTCACTACGAGGACCGAACAACTAACTAAATGTTATGAACCACTGCAGAAGCTGAGGGTGAGGTTAGGACCCTGTAAAACCGGTTTAAGCCCGCCAGTAATTTTATATTACTGATCGTTCCAAGGCGATACTTCTGTTGTGGTTCTTATTGCTTTATGTATTGGTGTATAATTTTTTGTGCTGTTGGCGCCTTATGTATGTCATCATATTTTAGTTAAGTTAAGGTAACTGAGTGGCCACCTATTGGGAAATAGCTGCTCATGCATTCATGGTTTTTGTACCTTATTGTTTATTTGGTTTTTTCCCGCCTCGGTTTTTGGAGTGGAAATCTTTTTCTGATTGCGCCTTTTCCTGATCGTTGTCTACTTGTACCTTGTTATTGGTGATATTTAGGAGGAGGTTTTTGCCAAAACTATACTAGCCCAAACGCTTAATGCTTTAAGATATTAGACGTTCCAATGGTGAAATAAAATGCTTGAAATTGTTTGTTACTGCAGGAGTATACCAAAAAAATGAAAAAAAAAAAAAAAAAAAAAAAAAAAAAAAACAATTCATTTATTCCAAAGCTGTAGACGAGACAGTTACGGAAAATGCATTTCGGCGTTGATATAAAGTTTCCTGGTGCTAAATCTGAAGCATTGATCTTTGCCTATTGTTGTATACCAGCATGCTAATTCATTGAGAATATACACTTTGTATGCAATGAGAGAAGATAATATCACTCTAAGATCACTGATGATTGCTGATAGAATGATTCATTATTACAGACGCAATTCAAGCAACACTTCCTGTCCTTGATACATCCGGGGCATAAAATTACGAAACTTGCCTATGCAATAAACAATGGATTTTTTAGCTTAAAAAAATTGAAAATTTTCAGCTGAAAAACTTTGATATTTTTCTTATTTTTGCTCAAAAACATAGATTGTGGGGACAAGTTAGAACCGCCTCATCGGGGCGGTTCCAACGTGTTCCCACAAATTATGTTTTGGAGCAAAAATAAGAAAAAAAATGTATACCCCTGAAAACCAAAGTTTTTCTATATAAAAGTAGTGTTCAGGCGGTATACATTACACGGACATGTTTGCGTGGTGTAAAATGGAACATTCTCGTCAGTGACACTTAAGATTTGGCAACACGGAGCCAAAGAGAATTACTGAAATTTTGTAACTTTCAACAGGGTAGTCGCCACACTGCAAAACACCAGTTGCAGTAATAGCAAATAAAAATTAAAACTGATATTCTTTAAGAGCAGTAAACATATTAATGACAATGGGGATAGGCCATACCTCGGTTTGGACTATTAAAGTCCCGTCAGTGACCCTTTAGATTTGGCAACATGTAACCAAAGAGAATTACTGAAATATTGCAACTTTCAAGAGGGTGGTCGATACTTGAAATCTACAATCCAGGGGCTCGTTTCACGAACCGTTTTTTGACATCTCTTATCCTAAGACACAACTTATTACTAATTTCGGTAGAAGATATGCCTCATCCTTAAGATATCCTAACTTTAGTCCTAACAATAGGATATATCTTATGATTGATCTTATTTAAAAGTAAGATAAAAATGGCGGCCGCGTTTATGTTAGGGAAAATCAACAAAATATTACCTAGACTGGATTCGATCTCGGATCGCCTGGACAGAAGACAACATAGCTTACCACTGAGCCACAAAGTCACATCTTTTATTGCTTGGTTCAGTATTGATAAAGGACAATAGAATACATTTTATTTTTAGTTTGTTCGAATTAATCCTTAACGTCTCAGTCAACAGCTATGTTCATGTCGAGACGCTGCTTCCATTTCATAGGACGTTTATGCAAGATTTGGATTTCACATCCAAAACGTGCTTCAAATGTACTGAGCCAAACTTATACCGCAAGAGTGGTCGGGTTGGAATATGGCCCCCCGCCCATTGGGGCCTAGGAGAAATTGAAGGGCTGCTTGTGCTTCCAGATTAGTAAACTACTGACCGACCATCTAATTTCTTAGTAACCGCTCATTTCTGGGCCTGCCCAGGAAATGTGATTTAGTCAAACCATCCATACATATAAGCCTTATTGGCTTAGTCGGGTGGTTATATTTATGAAGCACATTTTGAGTGTCATGACATCATAATGTTGGGTAAACGTCCCATAAAATGGAGGCAACGTCCTGACATGACCATTGCTGTTGACTGGGACGTAAAGCATTAATTCAAACAAACAAACAAAAGCGACATCGGTTTATTAGCTCACCTGAACCGAAGGCTCGCATGCGAGCCTATAGTATGGTAGTCGAGCCGTCGTCCGTGTGTCCGTGCGTCCGTCCACACTTTCAACAACGAATATCTCCACAACTAGTCAGTCAATTGCAATCAAATTTTATCAGAAGCATCATTGGGGGAAAGGTTACATAAGGTTTTTGGCCAGGTCGGATCAGAACTCTGGTTTCCATGGCAACAGATGGCTCCCATAGGGTTACAATGGGAAATATGTTGTGAACACTCTAGCGCCTACATTTTTGAAAGGATCTTCTTCATTCTTGCAGGTAAGGAAGACAGTCATTAGATCTCGGATGAGTTCAAAATTCGGGTAGATTCGACCATGGACTGCGGAGTAAGCTGCCCTTGAGCGTTTGAAAAAAATCCCCATTGACTTACAATGGGAAAGATGTTGTGAACACTACAGCGCTTTCATTTCTGATGAGATCTTCTTCATTCTTGCAGGTAACAAGGACAACCATAAGATCTTGGATGAGTTCGAAATTCAGCAAGATTCGACCATGGACTGCGGAGTTACCTGCCCTTGAGCGTTTGGAAAATGGCTGTCAAGTGTTGTGAACACTCTAGCACCTACGCTTTTGATCGTAACAAGGACAGCCATGAGATCTCGGATGAGTTCGAAATTCTGCAAAATTCAACCATGGACTGCGGAGTTAGTTGCCCTTGAGCGTTTGAAAAAATCCCCATTGACTTACAATGGGAAAGATGTTGTGAACGCTACAGCGCCTTCATTTCTGATGGGATCTTCTTCATTCTTGCAGGCAACAAGGACAGCCATAAGATCTCGGATGAGTTCGAAATTCAGCAAGTTTCGACCATGGATTGTGGAGTCACCTGTCCTTGAGTGTTTAAAAAATCAATATTTTGTGTTGTGGCCACTCTAGCGCCTTCAATTTTGATCCGATCTTCTTCATACTTGGAGGTAACAAGGATAGCCATAACATCTGGGATGAGTTTGAATTTCTGCCAGATCCAACCCTTGACTGCAGAGTTATCTGCCCTTGACTCTGTGAAAAATCAATATTTTGTGTTGTGGCCACTCTAGCGCCTTCATTTTTATTCGGATATTCTTTATTCTTGGAAATAATAATGATGTCTATAATATCTTGGATGAGTTCGAATTTCGACCAGATCCGACCTCTGTCTGTAGAGTTATCTGCCCTTGAGTGTTTGAAAAATCAATATTTTGTGTTGTGGCCACTATAGCATCTTTGTTTTTTCAGTGGATCTTCTTCATTCTTACAGGTAACAAGGATAACTACAATATCTCGGATGAGTTCGAATTTTGACCAGATCCGACCTCTGACTGCGGAGTTATCTGCCCTTAAGTGTATGAAAAATCAATATTTTGTGTTGTAGTAACTCTAGCGCCTTCAATTTTGATCCGATCTTCTTCACACTTTGTTCATTGACTGTACTTGTTGACTCTCAGGTGAGCGATCGTTGCCCTTGTGCTACTTGTTTGTTATGTTATACAAATAAACTTTTTTCCACTGAATTTGATTGCCGGGCGATTGACACATCAAACAACATCTTGGTTGTAACATTCTGTGTTATGCGTCTCGAGAAATAAATACATTGTATTTTTTCATGATCCATAAAGAAGATATTTGCGTTAAAACTGACTTCCAGAATCTCTCGGGAGGTGCATGCAACCAAAACAACCGTATTGGCCATTCCCATTCGAGCTCAATGGTCCATACTCTGAAAACAATATTTGTAGGTGATTGGTGACCAGCATATGTGGTAGACTGTCTTACATTTCATTGAAATGCGAAAAGAATGCCAAAATCGTGTTGTATTGTGTTTGGCAACAACCAAAGTAAGGCTTATGTGTATGGATGGTTTGACTTGAACCGCGTTTCCTAGGCAGTCTCAGACGGTAGCGGTTATCCAGCAGCCTAATCGAGTGGCCAGTCTATAGCTTTGCTTGGAGGTAAAAGCAGCCTATCTATTATTTCTCACGGCCCCAATGGGTCCAAGTTTTATTATACCCCCGCCAAAACGAAGTTTTAAGGGGGGTATACTGTTTTCACGTTGCCCGTCCGTCCGTGCGTCCGTGCGTGCGTCCGTCCGTCCGTAACGTTTTGTTTCTTTAATATCTTGAAGACCCATTGATGGAATTTCATGAAACTTTGCAGGCACCTGCATATCTATGAGGCAAATATGTACATGCAAAAATTAAGGTTACTTCCCTTTATAGTTCTTGATGGCTTTTGTATACAGTGAAGATAGTGCATTTACGGGCCGATCAACTCCTACCACAGTGTTTGTTGGAACTTTTTCATATTATGCCTATATGATGTAGACCCATTGGACATTTGCATGAAGAAATGTTATTGCGAAAAAATAATTTTTGACAAAATGACAGCTATGAGAACTTAGGCAATTTTCTTACTTTTTTTTACAGGTAAGGGCTTTCACGGGCCGATCAACTCCTACCACAGTTTTTGATGGAACAATTTGATATCATGCCTACATGATGTACACACATTGGACATTTGCATGAAGAAATTTTATTGTGAAAAATATTTTTGGACAAAATTACAGCTATGAGAACTTAGACAATTTTCTTACTATTTTTTTTACAGGTAAGGGCTTTCACGGGTCGATCAACTCCTACCACAGTTTTAATGGCACAATTTAATATCATGCCAACATGATGTACACCCATTGGACATTTGCATTAAGATTTTTTATTGTGAAAAAATAATTTTTGATAAAATGACAGCTATGAGAACTTTGACATTTTTTCTTACTTTTTTTTACAGGTAAGGGCTTTCACGGGCCGATCAACTCCTATCAGTTTTTTATGGAAGAATTTAATATCATGCCTACATGATGTACACCCATTGGACATTTGCATGAAGAAATTTTATTGTGAAAAAATAATTTTTGACAAAATTACAGCTATGAGAACTTAGACAATTTTTCTTAGTTTTTATTACAGGTATGGGCTTTCACGGGCCGATCAACTACTACCACAGTTTTTGATAGAACAATTTGATATCATGCCAACATGATGTACACCAATACGACATTTGCATGAAGAAATTTTGTTGTGAAAAAAATAATTTTTGATAAAATGACAGCTATGAGAACTTAGACAATTTTTCTTAGTTTTTTCTTACAGGTAAGGGCTTTCACGGGCCGATCAACTCCTACCACAGTTTTTTTATGGAACAATTTGATATCATGCCTACATGATGTATACCCACTGGACATTTGCATGAAGAAATTGTATTGCCAAAATATTTTTTGTGGTAAACTGTTACCCTGCGGGGGGTATTTAATAAGCATTGCTTATTGACTCTTTTTTCATTTTAACTGCAAACATCATGAAATGTATACATAATCGCAAGTATAAGCTCAATATGGCAAATTGACTAAATTTCCGCAAATCGGAACAGGGCTTTGATAATTTAAAACAGATCAGCCGCCCGATGCATCAGGTATATCATACAGTGTATATTATATTAGGCCAACCCTGGTGTTAACGAGATTTGGTTTCGATTTGCAGGCGAAATAGTCTAAAGCATTACGATGAAACAATTGGTAAATCGAAGTACAAGTATTTATATTAAAGCAGAAAGAAAAAAAGGAAAAAGAGAGAAAAATGCATTCGATCTCGGTTCGCTCGGTTCATATTTTGGCAAAAATATAACTTCGATAACTTGCATAAATCCACTGAGCTATCACCAATATTGAATCAATTCTACGATTTAACATACTTGAAACTAACTGTTTGACCTTGAAATGAGACAAATCTTAAAAGCAAGTCACAACCTCAAACATAAGGCAAGTCTTACCATAGATCATAAGTCACTACTAAGATCGGTCTTGATCATAAGATAAGGTATGTCCTAATAGAGCTTCGTGAAGCGGGCCACAATTTTAAATCAGATCACGAATTAAATGATTTGGTCTTAAGACATCCTGCAAAATCTACTAAATCCAAAAATCATGACGTAAAAAATAGAATGTATCTTGTATGATACGTACCAGCTACGAGTAAACAAATGTGAAAAGATAATTTCTTAATCAAGTCACTTTCATAGAAATTATTGGCATCCATTGAAACTGTACGTTTGTTCAAATTTCTGGTCCATTGAACTTGCCTACCCAGTCAACCTACAAAATAAACAACATTTACATGTACATACAGCGAACTTTACGTGGAAACAGGTCCATAGCATAAAATGTATAAGGCATTTTGCTTACTCTGAAATTTGTAATTTCTTTGGTCCATCAATCTAAAATTGTGCAATGTACAATTCGTTTGAGCATGAAACTTTTGTAAGCCTCTTAGACTACTGTTAGACCCAAAGCTATTGACACATCTTCGAGTTCAACGAGCAAAGGTCTGCAAATCCACAGAGAGCGAATGTTTGTTAATGTGGGTTCTGGACTTAATCCAATAATGTACGATGCATTTATTTAATGCGCGTCAGTTAGATGTGAATTCCATAAGGCTTTGCTTATAATGCATTTAGAATCCGCGTCGAAACATCGACTTAGTTAGTTTACACACACGTATGCTTAAATGAATATAAAATAAAATGAAATGTTGTTGATCATGCCAATGGTTTATAATATGGTCTGCACATCACATGTACATAGAACTAGATCTGGTAATGTTTTAAAGTAATATTGTAAAAAATAAATCTTAGCTAGGGTGTCGACATAATTTTGTATTGCCATGTGAATAAAAGTTTTGCATTATTTATCACAAAAACGTAACTGCCCAGGTCAATTGAGAAATGATACTTCATATGATGTTTAATAAGGTACCTACTGTTAAATATAAAAATTTCGTAAGAGAAGGAAAGAAACAGTTACAGTGGTAACTATTGCCATTGTAATAATGACAAACATTCTTGATGAGAATGTCAATAAGTAGATCAAAGATGTGCTAATCTTTCATGCTTAAACTAATGTTTAATCGAGCAAAAATGAATTAATCCAACTGTAATAGCCAAGAACAATTCCTGCACCTTGAAACGTCAACAATAAAAAGTAGCAACAAGGAAATAAAACTAGTATGCTGATTTCTTCTTATGTTTGTCTTAAATATTAATATAAAAAGAATTTCTAAAATGTTAATGATAAAAGATAAAGATACAAAATAAGAAAAAAAAGTTATAAAAACGACAAAAAGATATTTATGACGTTGGTAATCTATACGTTTGCATATAAGGCTTGCCAAGCAGCTAGCTCGTTTTGTTTTCTTAGATAAGCAGATACATTTGAATTGCAACTAGATAGAATCAATATTTCCTGCCATCAAAACCGAATTAAAATACAGTCTGTACTCAGTATATTTGGAAGTAAGCTGAAAAGAAAACGAAAAGCACAAAGACACTCGAATTCCAATATTATGAGTCAGTTGCTCTTTATATGGACTACAGTACGATTCAGTGGGTATCCTACGGACATCGGGTGGTTTCTGTGCGACAGCCGTACGCAGGCTGTACGACCGCCCTTAGGGCCTACGTACTTATGGCTAGTAAAGCTTATAAATATAAACTGGGCTTAAGTACTAATATGTAAGTATAGACAACAAGAAGAGTTCGCCAAATGATTAAAATATCGACCCCTGGAAGCTAACAAATAGTGACGGTACGCTCCATCACGAGTTGCACTGGCCCCTTGCTCCGAATAAGTGTTGCATGTTATCTTAATATAAGGAAATAATCTATATAAAAACCTCAACAAACCTAAGTTTTGATTTTACAAATATTTTGAAGCATACTTTCACAAAGAAATGATCCCTCGTTTTATCACGCTTACAGTTAATCAAGCTCGTCAAATTTGTAAGCATTTGTCTTGAAGTTAAAATCGAACATGATGTAATATGATGAAGCATAGATCGAATTAGCCACACGTCAGTGGAATGCAGTACACTGGTATATGGTAACGAGGACGTCAATATATAGTTTTTCTGCGCACTGCAACTAGAATGTCAAGCGTGTTTTCTTATATTTCCGTAAATACACAAGTCAGGCTAAAGTATGTAGTTGTAATCATTAAATTTTGTTAAATATTAAACTTTCCCCAAATTTAATAGGATTGTTAACAAAAATAATCAGTCAAAATGGAAATGAAATATTTCAAAAAAAAAAAAAAAAAAAAAAAAAAAAAAAAAAAAAAAAAAGATTCTGGCGAAAAACGTGCAAACAATGCAAAGCCTTGTATCATTTTTACACGTGGCGTGTTGTGCCACAATTACCGAAAATGCGCCAGAATGTAAGCATGTATAATACCATTTTGTTATAATGTCGTTCCAAAAGACATGATTCCGAAATCCGTTAACTAAACAATTTTAAAAGGGGACATAGGTGATCACGGGGAGGCGACAATAAACATTGCCTCCACTTTACATGTAGTTTTGTATTACATCTATCCATAGGGAGAAGAAGAAGAAAATCATATGCAGCAATTCACGGTAATACAGTTTCCTTCAAAGCCACAACCACAACTTGGAAAGACATTTATTCTGATTTAGGCCGTGTTTGTTACATGCTGGGCGCCCTATGCTTTACTAATTGTTCAGTCTCGATCTAGAGGATTCATTTCCACATGAGGTTCACCTATTTATCAACATGTTTGCACATCTTCATCCCTCAATAAATTGGCTGATATACATATATTACCTAACTCATCGAAAACTCGCTTTAGCATTTTGTAAACTGCTAGGGTTCAAATCTCGACCCAAATTATCTTCTGGAGGTAAAAATATTACATTCGGCGATACACAAGTCGCAAAAGCACTACAACGACAGAAAGCAAGTGACAATGACAACAAACCTGACGCAAGCAGCGTCAATTGTGACGTAATGAAACGTCAGTGGTGATGTTCAGAATGACGTGAGCGTCATAAAAGTTGAACTGAAAACTGCTGCCAGAGTTGCATTCCAGGGAATTAACAGTATACAACGGTCTGATGATAGTGGGATTGAATGTCAGCTTTGTGATCAAACCCAGGGAAATAAAACAATAAAAGAAAACCAGGAAGTGAATATCGACAATGGTATTGTTGAAATTCATCTACCTCAAACGATACAGGAAGATATAATTCCTGACAAATCTGTGATGCCATCATAATATTCAATTGCACGCAATTAAGAACAAAATATAAACTAAGTTGCTGATAGAATAAAACTGTGGTTAAAATTGCTGATAAACGTAATGTACAATACTGAAAAGGAACCATTTCAACTATAAATTCTATGAATTGATATGGTTGTGTAAAACTATCAATATTGCTCACGTAATTTAATAGTGAATGCGATCATCAAGAACCGATAAAATCGGAGTCCAATTCACTTATAAGTTTGAAAACAATGAAGCAGAAATACCTTTATTTTTCCAAAAGTGGCAACTGTTGTCACATTATCAGAGTTTGAAATGATATTTGTGGAGCATCAAGCTTAAACGGCATAAGACAACCAAAACATGTAAAAGAGACCTAAATATTGCCAAGGGAGGCATAAATATTGCTTCAAAATTTCTAATACAAGTGTTTGTCAGTTAAACACAATGCTTATAGCAGGGTGCGATATAGGGGCTCAAATTTCCGTCCGTCCACAGATTGTGGGTACTCGTTTGAACCGCCTCGGCTGGGCGGTTCGAACGTGTACCCACAATCTATTGTTTGAGCAAAAATATTAAAAACATCGAATTATACTGAGATCCACAGCCAACGCAACTCGTCATTACAATTAGAATAACGTTTTGTGGTTTTAATCGATTCATCCAAAATTATGTATGTATGTAGCCCAACCATATTTAAAGCCGAACTGTGAAAATCAGCCGTCAGACGTTTTTCGTTTGCCGACAATTGCGTAAAACTGATGTAGGGCTCATTATGAAAAATGAAGGAAATCAGCGATTTGGGTGATTTGCAAACATCCCTATCCTTTAGCAGCGAAACACAGTGAAAAACGAATTTCCTCTATTAACTGCAATACACGTTATTCAATAAGGCAAGGTTGTCAATACAAAATAATGCATACGGTTGGCATCTGCAGTGACGTCGACCACTTGACCAAGTGACGTTGAATGCCTAAAACAAGCATTTTTCGGGTACTGAAAATCAATCGTAATGTTTGACGTTAAGCCGTAGATTTAAACATTAAAATTGCAATACACTCATTGGACGACCTTCAAAGATTTGAATTGTCTGCATTGTTTTGAAAAGCATCCAGCCTGCGCGCGGGAGGCACAGAAAATGCATTTTTATAACCTGAGACATGTTCCCGCGCATGTGCACTAAAACCTCTGATTCGACAACACAAAAAGATTTTCGAGTCATTTTAATGCTGATTGGGCACAAACGTTTTAAAGGCATGTTTACACATTCAAGATTTTTGGCTACGGTGCCGCTACAATTCGCCACGATTTGTAAATTCGTCGTGTACCGTGGTGATTCGTAGTAGAACCGTGGTGAATCGTGGTGAATCTTGATGAATCGTGATGATTCGAGAAACTCCACGGTAGTGCTACGGAAGTTTTAAACTGTTTAAATCATTCTTGGCGTATCTAGGCGAATCGTGGTGGTTATTGGGCGTTGCCTAATTCGTAGTGCAACCGTAGCGGAATCGTGCTTATTCGAACTGACACCGTAGCTACATGTATATTCGCGGCTATTCGTGAGAGATTGTAGCCACTCTTGGAGCTCCGTAGCGAAACCGTGGAATCTTTGACACCACGAACTCTCATGCTTCACCACGAATAGTGTACGGTTGTCCTACGAATCATCTACGGTTTCGCTACGGAACTCCACGATTGGCTACGAAGGCTACCACCGTGAATCGTACTAGTACCGTATCGAACCGTACAAGCACCGTGAGCGTTTGTTGTGCCACCGTGGTTAATCCTCATTGACCGTAGCGTTGCCGTCATGAATCGTAATTGATTCGTATCGATACCTTACAGAAACCGTACTAATATCGTAGACATTCTTACTGGAATCGTAGTGACACTGAATATTTCCGCTTTTCGCCAAGATTCATCCCGATCCATACCGATTTTTCTGACCATGAGAAATTGGGGTGAATCGTGGTGAATCGTAGAGAAAATCGTGAATGTGTAAACGGGGCTTAAGGTAATTGACCAATTTAAAAGATGCCAGGAAAAATAAAGTTGCATTGGCTGTGGAACTCAGTACATTTCCAGTGAAAATTTTCAATTTTACGACCAACAAAAAAAAAATTGTTATATTTCATGTACACGTGTTCGTAATGGGTTTGTAGTTTCGGCGTCGATGGGGTATGTAGGAGTATACATACTTTTCTTATTTTTGCTGTGAGTCCTTGTTAGAACCGCCACGTCGATGCGGTTCTAACGTGGAACCACAATTTATGTTTTAAGCAATAATAAGAAAAATATCATATTTTTTCTGATGCAATTTTTATATTTTTTACAGCTGAAAAATATTAAGAGATTATCATATGGCAATTTTCATATCATACCCCGTATCAACCTGAGACTTCCGTATCAGCCCTCGACTCCCATATCAGCCCTCGGGCCTTCGGCCCTCAGGCTGATATGGGAGTCTCGGGCTGATACGGAAGTCTCAGGTTGATACGGGGTATGATATGAAAATTGCCATATCATGATCTCTTTATCATATATTTTTATTGAAAAAAAAAAAATGTTTGATACAGTTCAATGCACAAAATGTTTCCCAACATAATTTCAAGTGGAAAAAAGAAAGAATGAAAAAAAAAATTCTGGTCACAAATTTTATTCAATAACATTTAACCATTAATACAGAAAATTCAAATACAAAAATTTGATTTATAAATTGAGAACAATTTACAACGTACTATTGAATAGAACAGAGCGCTCCGAATGTGGGGGTCACGTGAGATGTGATATGAGGTTTGGGGTGTGATATGGGGGTGTGATATGAGTCCATATCTCCCTAGGGAGATATGGATTTTGACAAATTTTGAACTGATACAGCTTTCGAGATTTGGGGTGTGATATGGGGGTGTGATATGAGTCCATATCTCCCTAGGGAGATATGGATTTTGACAAATTTTGAACTGATACAGCTTTCGAGATATGGTCTCCCGATACGTGCATAGGACTTGCGCCTGTATCGCATATGTAAAAAGAACGTATTTTACAGTAAATATATGATAACTCTGTATATTGCATAGGCAAGTTTTCATAATGCGAAGAGACAGTTTTACCTCCCACTCATACGGATCAAGTGATCTACATGTACGTTCAACGTATTTTGTCACTTACTATACTGAGCCGCGACGCGAGTAAACAGGTCTTCGGGGTTTCCGACAAGGTCTGACACAAACTGACCTGTACAGTCACAGAAGCGGGCTAGAAGCTTGAAATTTCGGATATAAGAAGAGAAGAAGAGGAAATGTACTATCCGTGTAGCGAAAACAAAGGCGCTGATCAGCTTCGCGGTTACCGCGAAGCTGATCTGCGGCTTTGTTTTCGCATAGGCAAAAACCCGGTTTTCTCACGATGCGGCTCAATTACTCACTCCATATACGCAAACGAGAGCACGTCACGAAATCATTACCACGTCCATTTGAACATTCATGTTTAACTTAACTATATTACACAGATTAAGATAAGAGCCATTTTATGAGTCGAACTTGTAAGGTATCTTTTAATCAGAATTCCAAGAGAACCTTGATAATTACTTTTCATTAGTCCAATACATTTGCTCATCTATTTGTGATTTCATTTGCTAGACAATCGAATTCATCAGGATAACATGTCCGTACAATAAATACCCCCCTTAAACCCCACTTTTATATAGTCAAATGGGGTTTGCAGGGGTATACCTATTTTGTCAAAAATTTTCCAACAAAAAATTAGAATTTTACAGCAGAAAAAATTCCTGTATATTGTATGGGCAAGTTTTCGTTTTGAAATATGATTCAATGCGAGCATGGCCACCATACGATCAAATGTAGTCGCTTCGTTGAATGTTGGAAGCAATTTTATGTCCCCTGTGGAATCGTGTATCATTTTCAAGGATGTGGAAAAGAGCAATAAACGGGAAACGATACAAACAGAAACACGATGGCATCGCTTCCAAAGTTACCACAGTCAGATTAACACTACTGACAAACACGTGGTATTGTATACGAGGGGTGTTCTTTAATTCTTGTCATCGACTTGTTTTCTCCTAAACCAGCATCTGTACCAGAAGAAAATTACTTGGTAGTTATACATAGGGTCTTTGTGATATTAAAACCACCCAACCATTTTAAGATGATTCAATTGACCATTGCAAACTGAGACTCTAAATAGGGGCACCTTTATGACACTGCATACATGTACTTCATCCAGTCCCAAAAGACAGTATGAATTACAATGGTCAGAAGAACCATTTTATACTTGCGGACTCTTCATCACCTTACTAACACATAGGCGAAAAGTTATTAACAGAATAGCAATTTTTACGAGGAATGTAAACATAGCACTACGTCTGTTTGTTATGGATTGTAAAATGAAAGAACGTCGGTATAGAAGTTTCAGAGCCTCATAATTTCATTTCCAGTTATGACTGACCCAAACTGTTAATGCTGCTATGTGTCAGATCTTTGCTAATTCCATTGATACAAGTTTTGGATTGTTTATCCTCCAAAACATTGATTTATAACGCAGTGTCGTTACTGTACCCTGTTTTAGAATGCGATTACTATAGGGTCGTGCCTCAGAGAGCAATAATTTTGGTACTAATCTGATCAGAAAAGATTTACCTTTCACCACATATAAACAACATTCTCATTGTTAGTCCACGGTAAAAGTAATCAAGCAAATGACAAGTATTAAAGAACACCCCTCGTACATACAAACCGATAAATAATCGGTGACACACAATGACATTCTGTTCGAAGTTGATGTTAGATTTTCTAGTTTTCGCCTATAGCGCTTCTTCTACTGACGGATAGATAGGTGCAGTCAATGCAGAAATTGAACATTTATTGAAAGACTGCACCTACCTGCGAATTTTTCATCTCAGCTTCGGGCAGAATTGCATTGTGCGTCGCCCATTCCATACCTCTGGATTAAGTAAAAAGGCATATGCAGTCAAAACACTTCGATAAGATGTGTACATGCATTTAGTGTTTGTAAAACAGGTGTTGTGCCCTTGACTCCGATATTCACCGGTCGTTTAAGCAAAGTACCGTCTCTCTATATCCTTATCGGTTGAAAGTACGGTTGAGCCGGTATTTTAGGCAAGAAAACCCGAAAGGTTTTCGGAAGATTTCTTTTGTGAAATGCCCAAGAATTTCTTTTGTGAAATGCTCAAGAATTTTTCAAAATCACAAGTTCCAGGCACTGAAATGAAGTTTATTGCAGTCAGAAAATAAGTTTCTTTTGTAAATAGACGTGTAATTTTTTGTGTAACTCAAGCAGTGACGTCTTTAGAATTGGGCAAAACTTTTGAATTTAATATACTTGGATCATCATAGGAAATTGGAAACTTTTCATAAAACCATTTTCCCCGTGCCCAATCAAAATATTTTGAACACCGTATTCTTGTAAAATAACATATTATATCAAAATGCCATGTTTGAGCAAACGGGGAGGCGGCTAAAAAGCCCCAAAACTGATAAATGTGCTCTGCTCCATTACTTGTAATGTACATGTACCAAGGCTATGAAAATAAACTGTATATGTATGTTATACCTGAGTGAACAGACAATCTCATTCTGTCCAGTTTCAACAGGTATACACATAATGTGTACACGTTATAATGCATATATATACTATGAGATTTAGCTAATATACATCAAACAGTAGCACTGGATCCAAAATGGATGCTTAACTTAACTGAATAACTAACTAAATGTTATGAACCACTGCAGAAGCTGAGGGTGAGGTTATGGCCATGTAAAACCGGTTTAAGCCCGCCAGTAACTTTGTGTTACTGATCGTTCCAAGTCGATACTTCTGTGGTGGTTCTTTTTGTTTTATGTCTTGGTGTATAAAATTTTTTTCTGCTGTTGGCGCCTTATGTATGTTTTCATATTTTTAGTTAAGTTAAGGTAACTGAGTGGCCAAGCTGCTCATTCGGCTTACGATATGTTTCATGGTATGAGTACCTGATTGTTAGTTTGGTTTTTTCCCACCTCGGTTTTTGGAGTGGGAATCTTTTTCTGATTGCGCCTTTTCCTGATCTTTGCCTACTTGTACCTTTTTTAAATAATATGCAGTAAGTAAAAAAATCCGTGAAACGTATTAGATCAGACGCCTTAACATATTCCAGCAAAATGGTATCAATAAAAGTGGTTAAACACAGCAGTGTTACAGCAGAGTGCAATGGGCCAGAACGCAAAGCTAGACAAATTTTGATATTTTGTCCGTTTTGGCGATCCTTTTTCCGTGTCTACACACTGTCTATCCATATCCTGATAGGCTTTTTTCCTTCACTTTGCACACACAGACACCGCCTATATCTATATCTTACTTAAATTAGCAGTTCTTTAAACTTACATTTGTAGCGGTATGTTTACAAGAGACGCTTCATAAGGCCGATAATCTTACAGGTGAGCGGTCACGCGATTCGCCCAAACTCAACTCTAGTTACACGATAATACGCCTTTTAGTTCTTTAGTTTCTCATCTTTTACGGATCTAACCCGGGGATCTAACATTTTGACAAACCTCTCCTAGAGGTATTAGCCTATTTTTTTTTTTTTTTTTTTTTTTTTTTTTAAATTTCCTAAATTTTCCAAAATTCACTGTAGTTGATTTTTTCTAGTTTGTAGCGGCGTGTTAATTTCTATGTAGTTATATAAAGTTTCACCATAGTAGAGTAGTATATTCTCTTCTAGTCTTTGACTGCCTATGATAGGCAGATGTAGATATCACACTCTTAGTATGATATGTAATATTTAGTATGCCTCTGAAAAAGGCGATAAAATCTAACATCACTTCAGCACCAGACATTGATTGTGTTTTCATTAATAATTAGATACTCGTGTGCAAGCCATGGTCAGAAAAACTTCCCTAAAGTCACTGTTCAAAGTAAAAATTGCTCAATTTATTTTGTATAGTACATTTAAGGTACAAAATTCTGCAAAAGTGATGGACAGCGTTATTTTTAGTTATAAATCTGATAAAGATGATGTACCCAAAATTTAAGGTTGCAATAAGCATATTGTAGTATTTTCTTGATAATTTATGGCAAAAAATATTCTGACAAAATGATTTTTTGAAAAAAATCTGACTCCCCTTTTGACAAAGAGTTATGCTGCAGGTATATTTCCACCATGTTGTTTTATTTTACGGAGAATGCAACATATATTCTTCACAAATAACACAGAAGCTGCTAGAAACACTCAAACTCGAAGCGGGAAACACACATTAACAGAGATTTTTTCTCAGCTGCAAAAATTGAAAATTCCATTGTGGAAAATTTGATATTTTTACTATTTTTGCTAAAAACATTTATTGTGGATACACATTGGAGGCGGTTCTATCTATGTTTTGGACCAATAATAAGAAAATAGGTATACCCCTGCAAACCCTTTTTACTATATAAAAGTGTGGTTTAAGGGGGTATACATCTCATGGACATGTTTTCCTAATGCTATGAATTCTTCCGAAAACCTTTTTATCAGATTGCTATTACTGAAAAAGCGATCATGCTTTTGTGCATTAATGCGAATGAAGTAACAAAACTTACAATAAACACCCAATATTATCAGTATGCATGCATTTACTAGTGCATAATTTCTGCATTTCTACTTGATAGAAGAGATATAATTATAAATCTTTGCTATCAAAGCAAAAATCACTCTTCGTATGAAGTACATGCTGAGTACAAGTTTCTGTCTTTCAAAAAAGTGTACTCAACGTTTGAGGGTATTTTCTAGATAGTCTCTTTGATATGAACTTGCAGAGTATATATCTATTTAACAGCCTCTGTCTCCACCTGAAAAATAACCCAATGTCCTATAAGTTTCGACAGTCCAATAAGTGCAAAAATAATATCATGGTTTAGGATGATAAACAGAACAGCCGACAAAATGTGTAAGAAAAAATCATTATGATTGTGTAGCTTTTTCCGTAATATATACGTACATGTACGTTAACGAATCAACAAATGAAGCGAATGCGTCGACATGGACTTGCAAACAGAGGAAATGCATCGAAGCCTTATCAATTTCACAGCTGACCAGTGCGCAGTAGATAAACATTATCTGGCACTAAGCCCAGAAGTCACATTAACACATTTCTTATAAACTTGTTAAAGTTGCTCTCTTTGGATTTGCAGGCATTTGTTCATTGTATTGATAGATTTGTCTATGGGCCACAAATGGTTTGTGTCAAACGGGTGATATTACGACAACTTGCCCATACAATATAAAAGAGATTTTTTAAGCAAAAATTGAAGATTTCATTGGAAAATAGTTGACATTTTTAAGAATTTTGCTCAAAATATTGATTATGGGGTTCTAACGAGTAGCCACAATCTATGTTTCGGACCAAACTAAGGAAAATATGTATACCCCTGCATACCTGAGGTTTACTATATAAAAGTGGGATATAAGGGAGAATGCATTACACGGTGTATAGTTATAAGGTCTTGTCTTTGGCTTCTATCCTAGGCTTGTACTAGAACGTCGAAGACTGTTTGCATTCCCGATTATTCCAGTGGCAAAACCCCGTAATTAGTTCCTGTACCTGGAATTCGATACTGTCGCAGCAACAGTGACTAAACTTATCCTGGAACCCAATGGGCACTATTTCGCTTCGTTATGGTTCATTACGTCACTGGCAACACAACGGTTCATCATGAAAACATGTCCGTGCAATGAATACCCCCCTGAACCCCACTTTTATATAGTGAAACTTGGGTATGCAGGGGTATACCTATTTTTCTTATTTTTGCTCCAAAACATAGATTGTGGGTACTCGTTAGAACCGCCTCGCCGAGGCGGTTCTAACGTGTACCCACAATCTATGTTTTGAGCAAAAATAAGAAAAATATCATTTTTTTCCTGTGAAAATTTTCATTTTTACAACAAAAATATTTTTTGATATTGCATGGGCGTGTTTCATAATGTGCCAGGTTCCCGTCCTTGGCTTCCATACTGTCACGGCCACAGTCATTTTGCTTGTACTGAAACTTGTACCATAATAACAAGCGTTACCGTTTGAAGTCACAATCTAAGTCTGTACATAATTTCAGCGAGGATATTCTGAGAAATCAATAAATTATTATCGGTTTAGATACATTTTCTATGCGAGATTTAATATATTAGGTCCAATTTGGATAATAATACTTTTTTGTACGTATTGACTTCTCTGTTGAAAGTTGCAAAATTACAGTTGTAATACACTTTTGCTCCATGTTGCCATATCTAAAGGGTCACTGAAGAGGCTTAAGTAGCCCAAAACCATGGTGTGGCCCATCCCCATTCTCATTAATATTTTTACTGCTCTTAAAGGATCTCAGTTTTGATTTTCATTTATTGTGTTTGCCATTTTGACCTTTAAAAATAAATTGCTATGTACGCGTTTGGTGTTGTTTAAATCACATTGTATTTTAACAATGCATGGCTGTTCAAGCAAATTTCTTTGAAATCCCTCCTAGGTCTTTCAGATAAAATCGGTTAATCCTACAGATTATACGAGAAATTGCATTTTTTATAATCGGATCTTAGATTCTAAGTTATAGGGCATCAGTAATTAGGATAAATTCATGGTTTAGAAATGGCACTGTGTATTTTATGGACTGGAGTCATGGATTGGAGTCTTGGAGTGGAGTCATGGGTTGGAATCTTGGAGTGGAGTCATGGATTGGAGTCTTGGAGTGGAGTCATGGATTGGAGTCTTGGAGTGGAGTCATGGATTGGAGTCTTTGAGTGGAGCCATGGATTGGAGTCTTGGAGTGGAGTCATGGATTGGAGTCTTGGATTGGAGCCATTGACTGAAGTATTGGAGTTGATTCTTGGACAGAAACTTACTTAGTGGGGGATTGTGGAGAGGAAAGAAAACTCAGTTCAGACAAAACCAGTTACTATTTTATAAAATTCAAAGAATGTTTAGCATATCACCCGTGTACATTTTGTTATATCCAACACCAAGATCTGTCAATGTGTTTTAACATGGGATGATATGCTTAGAAATTTAAAACCCTTATCCAGACTGTTTATGTGTTGTATAAAGTATTATCTGGTTTTGCCTGAATTGCGTTTTCTTTCTACTCATAAATTTTCCTCAAAGGTTTTACTCCACAAGTCCACTTCAATACTCCAGTCCATGACTCAATTCCAAAACTCTAATCCATAAACTACACAGTGCCTATATAAAAGTACAGAAAATCCTAGAATTTTATCGAAACAAAAAATCGACATTAATTGCAATATTCATGTTTTAAAGGTAATTTGTATGAATGTACTAAAGACGCAAGATCACACTTAGGCATTGTTTGCATTCGAACATTAACGCATCATAAATGATACTTAATAGTGTTAGAAAACATCAAGAAGCTCTAAGATATAGTACTGAAAAGAAGCATTTTATCAACAATCTTTAGTGATCTGAACGTGACCCCCTTTCACTGCAAACAAAACTTGAATGCACGTACAATAATACGAGTTAATTAGGATGTAACCAAATCTATTTGTGATTCAGTTTTACGCTCCTTTCATAATCATTTCAGCTCATATGACATGTACTGTACTGATCAGAATGATGGGTGAAAATATAAGACCCATTATGAAAACATGGCCTTTAAATATACAGAGATTGTGAAAATGTAAAAATTGAAATTTTTCAACTGAAAAAAATATATATTTTTATTTATTATTTATTATATATTTATTTATGATATATTTTGCTCAAACCATAAACTGTGGGTACATGTTAGAACCCCCGATGCGGTTCTAACGAGTACCAACAATCTATGTTTTGGATCAAACATAAGAAAGTAGCCCAAGTGCAACGATCGCTCACCTGAGAGTCAACAAGTACAATCACTCGACAAAAGGATTTTTTACCATAAATGGGTATGATGGCCATCTTGGTCATGTTTCAGGTCAATGGCTGCAATAGTTACCATAGGATCATTGGTCCTGTAAACGCTTACCTGAGACCTAGTTGTCACTTTTTCTCATGTTTCAATGTTTGCCTACATTTCCAAAATTGACCTTGACCTAAATTAATCACATAACTTCATCTACCCTATTAGTTGTTTGCATCTACCACTTTTCAGGTCTAAGGCTGCAATAGTTTTCAAAATATCCATAATTTTCACTTTTTCTCATGTAAAAGCCTATGTTTCCGAAATTGACCTTGTCGTAAAACAGGTCATGGTCATCCTAGGGTCATCATTTGATCAAACTATGATGGGCTGCAGTTCAAAATGCTACATACCAAGTTTCGTGAAAATCGGCTTGCCGGTTCAGAAGAAGAAAATTTTTGAGTGGTTTTTACCATATATGGGCGTGGCGGCCATCTTGGTCATGTGACCCGGATTTCGCAATCAAACTGTCGTAACCCCTACCCATGGATGATCCACATAAAATTTCACTTTGATTGGCCAAGCGGTTTCAGAGAAGAAGATCTTTGAAAAGTGTGTATGGACGACAGACTGGCCAAGGTCAAGAGATGACCTTTACCTAAACTAATCACATAGCTTCATCTACTTCATTAGTTGTTTGCATCTACCACTTCTCAGGTCTCAGGCTGTAAAAGTTTTCAAAAAATCCATAGTTTTCACTTTTTCCCATGCAAAAGCCTATGTTTCCAAAATTGACCTTGTCGTAAAATATGTCAGGGTCATCCTAGGGTCATCATTTTATTAAACTATGATGAGCTGGAGTCCCAAATGCTACATACCAAGTTTCGTGAAAATCGGCCTGCCGGTTCTTGAGAAGAAGATTTTTGAGTGGTTTTTACCATATATGGGTGTGGCGGCCATCTTGGTCATGTGACCTGCATTTCGCGATCAAACTTTCGTTCCCCCTACCCATGGATGCTCCACATAAAATTTCACTTTGATTGACCAAGCGGAAGGACGCCGGACTGATTAGTATACTATAAGCTCACCTTGTGAGCCTTCGGCTCAGGTGAGCTAAAAATATATATATATCTTTGTAAACAACCCCAGTTCATTGGTATTAAAGTGGGATTTAATGGAGGTATGTTTGACACGGACATGTTTTCCTGATGCTCATAAAACACTAGCTGACACAGCTGTAAGCAAAACTTGGCTTGCCTTACGTGTTCTAAGCAGTGAGCAACTTTTACAATAAATTCAAATGGCCATGACTTGTGTAAGTAGGATAAATCGATGTGCACCTGATGCATTCATATCATACATGACGCATCATAGGACTAACCTCGTTTTTGTCTCATTCGCTTCAAACCAAAACGGCGGTACAGATTTAATATCATGCAAACGAATATCACATTTCTGTGTATTGCAAAATATGCACATATAGTCTTCCTTTTTGGACCAAAACATTTTGTAACAATTTCATGGCAGCCTAGTTTTGTCTAACCTGTTTTGAAACACCGAAGACATTGTTTTTCTTACATACCTCTATCACCCTGCTTACCGAAATCAATATTTTGCTTAGGGATAAGGGCACAGCTTACGGCTAAGGGGCGGGAAAATCCAACGTGAAGGGTGTCTTTTGTTTTTCCAGACAAAGTCGTCAAATAAGTAAGTATTTTGCTTTTCTTTTCTAATAAATTCTTTTGTCATTAAATGTATCACATTCTTGTCCAACTGTATTCAAGTTTTCATTTTTCGTATCGTCACTAGCTGACCACGTGGGAAAATGCTTTGTTTCTATACTTCAAATCGAAATATCTCTCTAAACCGTCACGGAAAGTCATTCGTCCTGTTACTATATTTTTCTGTATTGTTGAATTGAAAATATTTGCATGGCGAGATGAAAATGATGAAACCCGGATTCAAGATAAACCGCTTCAAAACAAATTTGAAAACGCCAGGAGGTATCGTTAACGGCTAAGCAATTTATGGTCACGGCAACGCTTACGGCTAAGAATGGCAAAATTTACGGCAAATTCACTCATACTGTAAAATAACTCAAAACTTGTGCCATAATTGCGGTTTATGAACAAACACAGATGACTGTGTATTCATAAACACCAGAGAAGACCAAAGAGGATTAATGTAACAAATATACGAGGTTTGTCAGAAAAAATCATGGAAACCATTCATATATTCAAAGGGAAATGAAATATGTTTTCGCAAAATTATTTCTTGGCCAAATAGATGAAATTTAATTAATACAATGTATCTGACAAAAACCAGGTCTTCTATAGGCTTTTATGTGTACATCACCGACCGGCTTCGGGGCAAGGGTCAACGTCGCAGCAACGATAATAATGACGTTTTACGCCTTACGCCTTCAGTGCGATATATATTTGTGACAAGTTCATCCAATGTTTCAAAGTTTTTCCACATAAAATACTTAGATATCAACTCGGTTTTGTGTCTGTGTACTCAGTGTCTGTGTATCCAGCTTTCAGATGCAGACTCGCCAAATAATTATTGTCTGACTAATTTTTGAACAAGTGAACCAAATTTCTTGCAGTGAGTATGTCGGAAGGGTTCCCTCCCGCTTCGTTAATCACCACAGATACTCAGCATCTCATGTTAACTAGTGTCCGACAAGTTGATTGTTTTTCTGTTGTTGTTTGTTGCTATTTTATCGTATCTGTGGGCGATTTCTCCAGCGAGATATGTTGGCTGTTCGCTGACGAAGGGTGTCTTTTGTTTTTTCCAGACAGTCGTCAAATAAGTAAGTATTTTGCTTTTCTTTTCTAATAAATACTTTTGTCATTTAATGTATCACATTCTTGTCCAATTGTACTCAAATCTGTTGGTGTCCGACAAGTTGATTGCTTTTCTGTTGTTGGTTTTTGTTGCTTTTTCATCGTATCTGTGGGCGATTTCTCCAGCGAGATATGTTGGCTGTTCTCTGACGTCAAATTCTGTCATTTTAAACAGTTTTTTTTTTCCGACTGCATCTGAACATTTATGCACATGAATCAAAGTAAATTGCTGCCAAGGCTCAAACTTTCAGGAAAATGTTGTAAGAAGAACACATCGATGATTGGATTCAAACTGAATGTTCGTTGGTTGGGGGTGGTAATTTTTGTTTGAGTGTGCCGCCAAATACTGTATTTAAAAAACCTACCCCAGCTATATACCTCTGGCATTCGGAAAAAAAAAATAAACATTAAGTCGTCATACATTTGATTGTATGAACATTTGACCAATTCACATCTGCCCTTTGTATCACACTGCCTATACACAAGTATCCAAATAAAAATACAAATCTGTTTTATTTTTACGTTGGGCTGTGTATCCTTAGGCCTTTTTAAAACATGCGCATTTAAACCAGGATTTCAAAATAATGGGGCCAGTCATGTACTTTTATACACCCCCGACCCCCCTAACCCCGAGAAAAGGACTAACGCTTGCAGTTCAAATCACTGTTTTATTGATCTTTACTTCACAGGCACGTCTCACGCTTGAAACGCACATCGGCTATCAATGGCGTGCAAATCATATGCCCTTTTTAACACCCTTTAAACAGCATGTAGCTATGAACTATGACATATAATTTTTTTTTCTGGAAATGACCCCTTCCGCTTGCAAGCCAACAATATCCCTGCTATATGTAAGTAAACATGAGGTGTACATTTTAGCTAATTTAAAATGATTGTTAAAATGTACTAGTACTGAGACAAAAATATCTCAGACGGTCACACAAAGGGATATGCTTCTCTGATGGGCGAGAAAATGGCTGACACAGTGTTCAAGCTCACTGCATTTTAAAGGTTAAAAATAGCATTTATACTTTGATGCCTGAAAGAAAAAAGGACAAATACTGTCTTAACTTCTACTTTGAGGGACCAATGTGCATTTGGACTATTACAATTTATATGTATTTACGTTTATCTAAGCTGAAAACACTCTTTAGAATTAGTTTTTAAAACGAAACCTTAGCCGTAAACTGTGCCCTGCGGGCAAGTATACTTCTCTGATGGGCGAGAAAATGACTGGCACACTGTTCAAGCTCATTGCATTTTAAAGATTTTAAAG
Source organism: Rugalucina vietnamica (assembly GCA_964017185.1). Classification (NCBI taxonomy): domain Eukaryota; kingdom Metazoa; phylum Mollusca; class Bivalvia; order Lucinida; family Lucinidae; genus Rugalucina; species Rugalucina vietnamica. The sequence continues at coordinate 70,409,433 of OZ024871.1, forward strand.
GGTAAAAATAGTATTTATACTTTGATGCCTGAAAGAAAAAAGGACAAATACTGTCTTAACTTCTACTTTGAGGGACCAATGTGCATTCGGACTATTACAATTTATATGTATTTACGTTTATCTAAGCTGAAAACACTCTTTAAATTTAGATTTTAAAACGAAACCTTATCCGTAAACTGTGCCCTCCGGGCAAGTATACTTCTCTGATGGGCGAGAAAATGGCTGACACACTGTTCAAGCTCATTGCATTTTAAAGGGTAAAAACAGCATTTATACTTTGATGCCTGAAAGAAAAAAGGACAATATTGTCTTAACTTCTACTTTGAGGGACCAATGTGCAGTCGGACTATTACAATTTATATGTATTTACGTTTATCTAAGCTGAAAACACTCTTTAAATTTAGTTTTTAAAACGAAACCTTAGCCGTAAACTGTGCCCTGCGGGCAAGTTCCTTAGCCGTAAGTCATCTCATCCTTAGCCGTAAACATTATCATATATTGCACACCCTACAAATTAAACGAATTTAAAATGCATTTGCAGGTCGCGCAAGTTAATGAAAGTATGGCAATTTTCTATCCAAATAAATAATGTTTTGGATTTATAAGCAACTTACAGAATTTTCAAAGAGTGTTGATAGATGAAGGTAGAAAAGAAGAAACAGATAGTAAGACATTTAAATGCTATTGCCGTGTTTATGCAGTTTATAAATTGCATAAAATTGCATCTGTTTGAAGGTTATTGAACACACATAGATGAACAGTCTGTTTGCAGCGTTTGGAAATACACATTTAATTAAACATGATAAAGAAAGAACAAGTCATTCAACATTTCCGCCATCATTCCCTTAGCTGTAACCTGTACCCTTAGCCGTAAGCGAGATATTGATTTTGGTAAGCAGGGTGTGATCATAAATATAGAAAAAAAGTCCGTAATTTTAGTGGTGGTAGATAAATCGATCTTACACTGCTGGCTTGGTTGCTCATACAACTGGCTTGGTTGCTCATACAAGATAAGAAAATCACGCGACTAAATTCGATCGTTTCTAGCCCAAAGCAGCTGCTTGCAGCAATAATGTTCAACAAAACTGGACTAAATTGGTGTGAATTCATTGGGTATAATCTTGATTCACGCTCGTTTTCAACGAAAACAAATAAAAACTGCATCTTTGACTTTGACAACGATTTATTTACATTTGACGTCATATCCGTAATAAACACTACGTCATCAGAGTTAAAGCACGGTACCAGGTTACTTTACCGGTAAAATGAATTTAGGCCTAATCGGGGTATGTAAGAAAAAGAATCCATCAGTGGTGTTCAGTGGAGAAAGGAAAATCTCAACCCTCGGGTCCATCGTTCCAGTGAGAAACTCGGCGAGCCTCGTTTCCCACTGGAACGGATGGACCCTCGGGTTGAGATTTTCCTATCTCCACTGACCACCCATGATGGATTCTATTTATCTTGCGACCAGGCTCAACTGAAAATATTTTTACCAGCTGTAAAAACAATATGAAAAAAAAATCGGATCTGCCCCAGAATGTGATTAATCTACAACTTGAAAAAAAGTATAAAGTGCTGAAGTACCAGCATACATCTATTATTACGCAACACATACATTAAGTATGGCAACAAATTTTTGACATGTGAAACAAGCAAAGGCAAGGTTTTATAGGCGTCCACGAAATGTTTGTGACATATCATTAAATGTGTGGTTTTGCCAGCACCGTAAACGGAACTATGGCCCCTTCTTTAATTGCACGCTGGTGGGTCGGGCGTCAGACTCAATAATGGCAAAGACTCAAGGCTATTAATTTTAGTTGGTTATGGCCGGAACTTATTGTCTTTTGCTTGGCCCACCTGGGTTTATCTGGTGTTTTTCCTTTTGCTCCAGATTTTTAGTGATGTTTGGCACTCCGGGATCTCCAGGCGCTGAGCAGCTTATTGTATCTGTGAGTCCTAGGTTTAGATTCATCGTGGTGCTTATTATGATTTATTTGTTTGTCCTTCATGATTCATTGACTGGTTAGAGATTCATCACGACGACAGAACAACTAATTAAATATTGTGAACCACTGCAGAAGCGAAGAGTGCGGTAATTGCCATGTAAATTCGGTTTAAGACCCTATCCCCATCCAAAGCGATACTTCTGTTGTGGTTCTAATTGTTTTATGTTTTGGTATTGAATGTTTGTGTTGTTTGCACCTTAGGTACGTTTTCATATACTTAGTCAAGTTCGGGTAACTGAGTGGTCGCGTCTGGGAAAATAGCTGCTCACTCGGCTTACGATATGTTCTCTTAGTACAAATACCTGATTATCAATTTAGTTTTCCCAACTCGGTTTTTGGAGTGTAAATTTCTGATTGGGCCTTCATGACCATTGCCTACTTTTACCTGTTTAGACCATCATTTACTTATGTAGATTTAGTTCTGTTTCGCTTCGTTTTATCTTCGAAAGACCCTACTTTTGGAAAATTGCTATCCCCTAGCTAGCATTTACTCATGCTTCTATTACGTACTTTTATTTATTTATTTTTTTTTTATTTTTTCTTTGTGTGTGTGTGTGTGTGTGTGTGTGTGTGTGTGTGTGTGTGTCAACAACTATGTAATGACAACGTCGGGACGGTAAGTTATCCTAGCTCGCTATTCATGGTTAAGCCACACACCCCTGATGCAGGTTACTAGTACTAAAAAGGTATATGTAGGCAAAGAACAGGAAAAGGCGCAATCAGAAAAAGATTGCTACTCCAAAAGCCGAGGTGGGAAAAAAACAAACTAACAATCAGGTTATACCATGAAAGCATATCGTAAGCCGAATGAGCAGCTATGTTCCCCTAAATACACATTTCTGTAATCATCTCCTGACGAAAACGCTTCTTGTATCGGTGGCAGAAGAATAATGACTGTAAAAAAGTACAAGTAGGCAAAGATCAGGAAAAGGCGCAATCAGAAAAAGACTCCCACTCCAAAAACCAAGGTGGGAAAAAACCAAACTAACAATCAGGTACTTATACCATGAAAACATTTCGTAAGCCGAATGAGCAGCTATTTTCCCAATAGGTGGCCACTCAGTTACCTTAACTTAACTTGAAATATGCAAACATACATAAGGCGCCAACAGCACAAAAATATTTTAAACACCAAGACATAAAACAAAAAGAACCACCACAGAAGTATCGACTTGGAACGATCAGTAACATATTTTCTGGACCGAACCTTTATGAGATAAATGTGCAAGACGTGAGTCGATCGCAGGTCCTCTTCGTTACAAATCAAATATACTACAGATCCAACTATCGCACCCGGACCAAGGTTTTGTCATTTATTTTCCAATTTTTGACCGTTGCTTACAATGTACGTTTTTGTCTCTCTTTGCATGCTTTGGTGTCTAATTCCGCTATAGCTTGATACAATGCAAATATTTCAAAGTTTGATTAAGTGACACCAGTTGCCACCTTTTGAGAAATTGCTTTATTTCTGTTTGACTGTATCGTTTAACTGATGATTGCATTCATTTCACATGAGCAATCTTGATATTTTTACTCAACCGCATATTTAATTTACTTCTTTCCACTATTGTAAGATACATTTATCAGCAACTTAATCCACAGTTAAATTTTATCAGCAAGGTCTGCACCCAAAGTTTATAATTTTTGTACTTCAATATGTGCAATTGTAACCTAAGATTGCACAACCAGCTCGCCAGGAATTCGTTTGAGGTAGATGAATTTCAACACCACTGTCTATAGTCACCTCATGGTTTTCTTTTATTAGTTTATTTCACATGGTTAGATCACACAGCTGGCATTCAATCCCACTATCATCAGACCTGTGTATACTGTTAATTCCCTGGAATGTTACTCTGGCAGCAATTTTCAGTTCAAACTTAATGATGCTGACGTCATTCGGACAATCACCACTGACGTCATTCAATACGTCACCACTATCGTTCCTTGTGTCAAGCTTGTTGTCATAATCACTTGCTTTCTGTCGTTGTAGTTACATGTATTTTGCAGCTTGTGTATCACAAAAAGTAATATTTCTACCACAAGATGATAAGCTAGGTCGAGATTCGAACCCTCGCAGTTTACATAACGTTTGAGCGAGCTTTCGGTGATTTAGGCAATATATCAGCCAATATTGAGGTGGAAGACGTGCAAAAATGGTGATGTACACATGAACCTCGTGTGCAAAGTTGAATATTCAACAAAACTTTAATACAACAATATGTTCATGCTTGGTTTGAGTATTTCCGGGAAAGATATAGTCGTACTAGATGCATTGTGCAGAGAGCTTGAAATCATATATCGACATTCTTGTTGCCATGGACTAGTGTACTGCATTCCATTGACGTGTGGCTAATTCACTTCAGGAACCTTTTCATTTTACATCATATTACATCACGTTCGACATTTAATTTCAAGGTTATCAAAGACAACTGCTTCAAAAGGCGACAAGCTGTATAAATTTTTAGCGTGACACAAGATGGAACCACTACCTTGTGCATTTATGCTTTAAATAATAATAATAAAAATGAGGATTAGGCAGATGCTTCCTTTGTACTATGGGATCGTGCAATAATCATTGGGAAACATGGAGCCGGTGCAAAATGGTGCGCACAGGCATAAGGAAAACATGTCCGTGCATTGAATACCCCCTTAAATCCCACTATTATATAGTAACACTGGGGTATGCTGGGGTATACCTATTTTTCTTATTTTTGCTTCAAAACATAGATTGTGGGTACAAGTTAGAACCGCCTCGCCGAGGCGGTTCTAACTTGTACCCAGAATCTATGTTTTGAGCAAAAATAAGAAAAATATCAAACATTTTCTAATGAAAATTGTTTATTTTTACAAGTTAAAAAAATTTGTATATTACATGGGCAAGTTTCCGTAAGGCATTGAACCGCCCACCGTTACGCAAACTTCTCGGACGCCGTCGCCTATTATTTAGGAGATAACTGTATTCAAATTGTTCACTTTGGGCGGTTTACGGATAAACGGTCGGAAAACATGATTTCTGACCGTATATACAAGGATATACCACCACATGGAAAATTTGAATATATCCCCATTCTAATGTGCTTTTTAACTATAAACATCGAAAATGTATTGTTTGTCACGAAACGTGAGCATCACGAGCGATGTATAACAATGACGTTAACCAATCTAAAGTGACGTTGCTCCTGACGTTGGGTTTCTGACGGTATATCGCAGACTGTACTGTCGCAAATATTTGAAGTATCCAATTAGATGTCGCGTTACATTCTCAAGTGCATGAGAATCCTCTATATACACAAATGAAACATATCACGAATTCATTCCCTCGCTTCATTACGAAAACACACCCATGCAATATACAGAAATTTGTTTGGTTGTAAAAATCGAAATTTTCACCAGAAAAAAAAGAAGATATTTTTCTAATTTTTGCTCAAAACATAGATTGTGGGTACACGTTAGAACCGCCTCGCCGAGGCTGTTCTAACGAGTACCCACAATCTATGTTTTGGAGCAAAAATAAGAAAGATAGGTATACCCCTGCATACCCCAGTTTTTCTATTTAAAAGTGGGGTATAAGGGGGTAAATATTACACAGAAATGTTATCCTGATGTTTTCGCATCTCACCCATTCTATCAAGTAAACAGGCTACCACTTAACATGTTTAAAGTATTGATTTTCTTCAAAACCGAAGATAAATTACTAAATTCCCGAATAAATAGTCCACAGGGCATTAAATATAGCAGTTTATTTCTAAAGTCAAATGTATTTTTTTTTTTTTTTTTTTTTTTTTTTTTTGTTGTTGTTGTTGTTGTTGTTGTTGTAACAGTTGTAGTTTTTTTTCTTTCTTTTTTTCAAATTTTCGACCTTTTGCCTTTAACAAAAACACTACTCTCTTCTTTTCTTAATGCAATAGTCTTCATCTTGAAACAAGGTTTTCCATCGCCTTAAAGAGTTATTTTAAGAAACAATACTCTCTTCTAATAAAACCGTTTATCCTGAAACAAGGGTTTCGATCTTGAATATGTATTATAACTACGAAGCAAAAGTTGAAAAACCTCCGAAGAATATCAAACCAGGCTTACGTTGACAGCCATCTTCTAAACATTGTTTTAGTCATTTAACTTCGTTTAGGCATGTGTCTTTGAAATTGCAGTATATTTATCTGGCTATCCTCGTTGGTTTATAAAGGGTCACTGGTGAGGGTTTAGTACCCGAAATTGCGCAATATGGCCCATACTACCTCCCTTTGAACGTTTTCACTGCTTCCAAGGGATCAAAATTTTATATTTTATTGAAACGGCATTCGCTCTAAAAAGAAAAAGAAAGAAAGAAAAAAAACATTTTGGAGCTTCATTCTTTTATCGGTGTAAGTATTTTTTGCGATTATAGTTGATTTGCTTTTGGTATAACAAAATTCTTTTTTTTTTTTTTTACAAAGGAGTTCAACGTACACCTTGAACGTGTCAATTGTTATTGGCTATTACATTTAGATTAATTCATTTTTGATCGATTAACATTAGCGTAAGCATGCAAGGTTAGCACACCTTTGACCTATACATTGGCATTCTCGTTAAGAATGCCATTATTGCAATGAGACTGAATAGTAACCACTTTTTCATACTGATAAAATAAACATTTGACAATCCGCACCCTAATATTAAACTGAATTTGAAATATCTAGCAGGGTAGTTAAATGTTTTGATATAAAAACGGCAAAACTTAAAACAATGTCGACACCCTAGCTGTGATTTATTATTTACAATATTTCTTTCAAAATTATCGGATCTACATATATGTATGTATATGTAATGTGCAACTCGAAGTATTGCCATCTTCAGCAACATATCATTTTATTTGAGGCTCATTTAAACATACGTGCATGTTAACTAATTAAGTAGATGTCTCGAGGCGGACTTGTGATGAGATGTTAAATGCATAATAAAGCTGCATTGAATTCACATCTGACTAGTAAACATAATATAAATACATCGGGCATAATTGGATCAAGCCTGGAACCCACATTAGCGAACTTGTTAAGTTTGCTCTCAGTGGATTTGCAAACATTTGCTAGTTAAATTCCAAGATTCGTTATGTGTGCTATAAATAACTTGGGGTCGAACGGTCAAAGAAAAGTGCAATAGGCAGAGGCTAAGAAAAGTTTCATGCTCAACTGAGTTACGCATGGTATAATTTGGAATTGAAAACCGTAGAAATTTTTCATTCAGAGTGAGCTATATGCCCCTTACTTATTATGGCCCAGTTTTCTTAAGTTCCAGTCCCAATGACTCCTAAGCAATCGTACGATTTTGTTATCATCAGTTTTATGATAAGACTGTGCATGCAAAATATATAAGGTGTTTTCCAATGTGATTTTTCCTTTCTTAATTTGCATATCGGGGCCAAAGAAATGACCACCAAATTAATATTAGGACAATCTTAAGCGATTTTAAGTGCAGTGGGACCGACACTTTACATATTTCGTAAACTCGCGAGCTCGCTGTGCGTTGATTTCTTATGTTTTAAGTTGATTGGGTAAATATACTCCTCCTCAAAAAAATCCGGTCACCTAAAATTGTAAGAATTGTAACACTTTTTAGCATCCTTCATATTTTGTATTAATTTGCTTACTATGGTGTTACCCTTCAAAACTTTATCCCAAATTCCAATCTGAAATTGATGTTGCTTTGTGAGGGATTTACATCCTACAAACAGATATTGTCATACTTAAATAGAGCATGCTGGAACTTTGATCCAGAAGGCTGCAGAGGCCCTGGATCAAATCCACGACCCCTGAATACAAAGCAAGAGGATTTATATTTACAACACAGAGGCGTCTACACTGCATTTGTATCCGGAGGGAGCAAGCATGGATTGAACATTAGAATGGAATGGCTTACTAGATATCCCACCCATGTTTACCCTATAATCCATGGACTATCGGCGATCGAAACTGAGCAATAGACGGACACTGTATGCATATACAGTTTAAACACTTGATTTTGTCAAGGATTATTAAACTGACAAAAAGTGGAAAATAGTCATGCTCATTTGTTAGGTGGTTGACAAACCATTGGGTGGCCGGATTTTTTGAGGAGGAGTATAAGTTTAATGGACAAGAAATTTGTACATGTATACTAACAACGATATACTTTAGTGTGCCCTAGCTCTGATGAAGGAATGCAGAATGACTTGATCTATGTCTGCAGCAAAGAAACATTTATCATCAGTCATCTGTGATCTAATCGTGATATTATCTTATTTCAATGCATACAGAGAGTGTATTTTCAATAAGTTTGCATGCTGGTTTTACAACAATATGCAAAGATCAATGCTTAAGGGTTTGCACCAGAAAATAATATATCAACAGCGGTATCAAACACAAACTAACTGTATCGTCTACAGAAAAAAACACAAACATTTAATGGCTTTTGGGTATTCTCATGCAGTTTTGATCATTATAACCATTCTACATGTATGGCTCCAGGGCTACAACGCAAACCTTTGCTCATTTGGACTACTATACCCCATGATTATTAACCCGCGTTATCACCAAAAATGTAAATTATATTGCATATTAATATTTAGACACTTTTTCTGCTTTGCCGTATGACCGATGTTTATCGTACGGATATTCGTATATTCAGAGCTGTTTAGCGTTATGCTGATGCATTATACTGAGTCGGTCTCTAGGGGTGCCAAATGATTTTTGATATATATGATACACATTTAGCTCTTCTTGTTGTTCAAAAATGCTTTGTCCGGGTTTTCAAAAACAGCTAATGCAGATAATGTGTTGTGCGTCATTCGCAGACATTGTAAATGTAGCCAATGTTACAAGAAAACGTGATGACTCAAGATAACTGAAGCCTTTTTCTTACTTTATGCGAATATTGTGACGCTATAACAAATAAACATGAGGCCTTGAATAGCTATAAGATTACGCCAGGGTGCGTCAGACTATTTGCAAATAAAGGTTGGATTTAAGATCTTTTAATTATATACTTAACAAAATTTCCAACGCACGTAGTAATATTTTGTTAAATATTTCAAAAACGAAACACAGAAGTTATGTAAACAATAATAAAATGCACCTACTTGCTTTAGACAGTTTTCCAGTGCCATGTGAAGAACGTGGGCGCGCTTTGTTTACCATAATAGACCCGCATTGTTGAAAATATACTCATTTGAAAAGGTAAAAGTAGGCAATGATCAGGAAAAGGCGCAATCGGAAAGAAATTCCCACTCCAAAATCCGACGTGGGAAAAATTAAATTGACCATTAGGCACTTATACTTGAAACGCACATGAAGTTTAAACAGCACAAAAATTCGACTCCAAAACATAAAACAAATGGAACCACAACAGAAGTATTGCCTTGGAACGATCAATGGGGGTGGGGTCTTAAACAGATTTTACAGGCGCCTAACCTCACCCTCATCTTCTGCAGTGGTACACAACATTTAGTTAGCAAAGCAGCCCGATCAACAAATACAAATTCATGTCAAAGGTAAACTGGCACGGCCAAAGTAATGTTTTCTTATTGTTGATCCAAAATATATATTCGACAACAAAAGTAAATGAAACGTAAGGATACCGTTCATCATTTTTAAACAGATCATAAGTTATGGCAGAATTCCATTTATTTCCTTTTTTCCAAGATTCTATAAGAAATAAACGTTTAGTGCATTTTTGATTAAGTAATTAATATAGAGCATAACAGAAAACTCTCATCACTGCGTCTCTTTTCTTGTCCAGTTTAGATCGTGGGTGCTCATTAGAAGCGCCTCGGAGAGGCTATTTTAACCCGCTATTCCACAATCTATGATTTTCCAACAAGCATTTTAGGAAAATAAAATGTATTTAAAAATATACCACAGACGTTAAATTGTTACGGCTGGAAAATAGAAAAAAAAACATGTCCATACAATATACAGAGATTTTTAAACTTGTAAAAAATATTTTATTTTTTTTTCAGTAGAAAATGTTTTACATTTTTCTTAATTTTGCTCAAAATATAGATCGTTAATTGAGATACGCCACACGTACGTCGCTGATACGCCGTAGATGCGATAAGAAAGTCGAGGATACCCCACACACACGTCACACATGCGTAGCAAATGCGAAACGTACACTGTGCATACGTCACGGCTACGTGGCATGTTAACCCCGACGTACGTGTGGCGTATCCGGAGTATGAGCTACGTATCTGCTGCGCACCTGCCAAGTTGCTTCCGTATGGACGATATATTTGTGATGTATGTACGGCGTATCGGACCTGCCACGTACATGCTACGATTTTTTGGTGCAAAAATAAAAGACCGTAGCATCTCGGCGTATTAGGAGTATGAGCTATGTTCACGTATGTACGACGTACGCGTGACGTACCTTTGCTATCTTGATACGCCGTAGATACGCGAGTCGATAGGCAATAGTATGACAGCTGTATCAATACATGTCTTCCGTGAAGTTCATTTTGTACAAATACAAGATCAAAATAATTGATTTTGCACATTTAAGTGTTTAAAATGAAGAAAAATATATAATTTAAACCTGTGGATGTAGGTTCAATAACTTTTTTTTTTTACAATTGACACAGATGTTTTCTCTAGATACACTTATCCTTTATATTATCACAATAGATAAAGATTTATCTATATCTAGATCTAACATATATATGATATGGATCTATATAATATGACGAGTTATCAAGTATATAGTAAGTACATGAAAGTTTATTCAATTCCAGTAGCCCGACAGGAATTTGAGGATACAACAATTATACATGTACATAAAGCATGACAGACAGTACATGGTAATACAGAGCAACACATATGAAATTATCTAAAATCATGATAACATACACTATTAAGAAATTTAAGAAAAGCATGTAAACTAATCTTTGAAACAATAATTAAATACACAATATTTAGTGTAATACAGAGAGAGGAGAGAAAGAAGAATAATATAGAAGCAAAGGAATAACAAATGAGACGGAGAAAGCGTTGTGATCATTTGCAAGAAAATGTAGCTTTGTGACATATTGTAAACTGAAAATTGTATTTTCATAGGATATAAAATTACAGAATAAAAACAGTAACCACTATATTCTATACATTATGATGATTCATTGAGTAATATTTACATTTTTCTAAAACCTTCTTACATGAATCATTATATGTTCACCTGTGTTCATACATCCATGAACAACACCGTGTCACGCGACGTCACACTTACCGAAACAACAATTCTCTCGCCAATCTGATTTGACGTTGTAAACGTCGACGCCGTTCCGCTGTTTGTATAAACACTGTGTATAAATTATCTATCTGCTCGTAAATATGATCGCCTTGATAATTTTTCAACAAGCGATAGAGAGAAATGAATATAAATATAAGTAAAGAGTTTAATTTTTCTGATGTTCATGGAGCTATGAACGGCAGTGGGTCGCTAGCAAAGCTTACATGAACCCCTTCGGGGTTCATTCACTTTGCACGCGACCCACTGCGGTTCATAGCTCCATGAACATCAGAAAAATGAAATTCATTTCTTAATTATTACCAGCAAAAATGGCAGTATTTCTTACTTGATAGTTCTGGTATTATCTGACGTTATGAGGTTTACAAATTTATACATATTTGGCCTAACCCAGTATACTTGATCTATATATTTTCGTCTAAGGGAATTCTACAAATCTGACAAAAATGCAGGCAAAGAATTTAAACAAGCTATAAAAATGAAAATACCAGCCTTTTCACCTATTTCAAAAAGTATGATCAGCCTCCGCTACTCGCATTGTCTATAATCAACAATATATTAGTCCGATTTGGTCATAAACAGAGCTAATAGTCACATAAATTACTTGGATTTCAACCCGGAAATATTTTCTCCTGGGCGCAGCCATTTTCTTTAGGTCACAAGGTCACGTAGACACATTTGACCACTATGCACTGGAATGGACCGCAACATTCTGCTTAAGGGTTAGGTCGGTCCATCACCATGGAAATTAATAACTATTAATCATTTTACGCTAAAAAGCGCGTAGCACGATAAAGTAATCTGGCAAGTAACAAATCAGTTTAATGCAAATCAGGAAATATACAATCAATGCAATATTTACATATTTGGTTTCAACCTGCACACCCCTTTCGCCGCTTGTAATGGACTAGTCCATTGGTATAAATGGAGGTGTTTGCGGCTGCTATTCGGCTTCAAAGAGATCAGATCGAAAGTTAGCAAGCAGGTAATTAAACAAATAAGGCTTCGTGGTGCGGAGTTAGTCGTTTGGACAAGCAGAGATCACTGCGATAGCTCTTGTCCTATAGTGTTTAAGTCTTAGTGCTGAACAAGTGTTTGGAATCTTTGGCCACAGAGATCATTGCGATAGCTGGGCCTTGTTCTAAATTACCATTGCGATAATTGGAATAGGGATTTCTGACACAGGTTCCTGGGAAGCCAGATCTATAGACTTTAGGAATAGCCTGGTATTGTTCAGCCTTGCAAGCCATAGGGTTTGAGCTAGGGGTAGGCTGAACCTGAGAGATCAGTTGAACCATAATATTAGTTTTCAGTGTGAAGCCAAAGAATCAGATGGTCTCAGGTTGAACCCATATATGTCTAACAGTGATTATTGTCTGATTATTATATGTCCCATGAAATCCTAATCAAAGATTGAAAGACAAAGCAGTCTTATTTTCGTATATTTATATGCATTGCCAATCAAAAGACCAGTAGTCTCACGCAAAATTTATATATCTTTGTTAATTAATCTTGAACCTTGTTATACCGTTCGGAAAAAAAACATTACGAAAACTTGCCCATGCAATAAACGGAGATTTTTAGAGCTTTAAAAATCGAAAATTTTCAGCTGAAAAATTTTGATACTTTTGCTCAAAATATAGATTGTGGGTACACGTAAGAGCCGCCTTGGCAAGGCGGTTCTTACGAGTACCCACAATCTATGTTTTGGAGAAAAAATAAGAAAAATAGGTATACCCCTGCAAACCCCAGTTTTACTATACAAAAGTGGGGTTTACGGGAGTATTCATTGCACGGACATGTTTTCCTGATGCGTTACAGTGGTGACAGCGGTGGGATGGTGACATCTGGGTTGCCTTACCCTTGTAGTCCCCAGGCCAAGATTCGGGACGAGTCTTCTCGGAGGGGGAAGTAATGTGACGGGATAGCCTCCCTTGGAAAAATACGTTGGTGCAACGTATTAGCGGCTCACTGAATGCTTGTAATATGCAAATTTCAAACTCGAAACTTTGTGAATCGAGTAAGTGTTGAGTATATAGCGCAGTAAACCACTCTTGGTGGATGAACATGCTTTTGCACCGACGGGGTTTGCTATGGCTTGGCTCGGCTTCACGTTACACAAACAACATTCGATGACAAAATGATATTCGTCCTCAAGACAGTTACAAGTATTGCATAACCTTTCATTGACCGGCGTACGCGGTCGAGTCCATCTACCAGCCTTTATTTCTAGTCGATGTGATAAAACACGGAGCCTTGCTAATGAATTTCGAAATTTAAGTACTTTTATTGTGTTTAAGTATGATTTTGGTTTGAAATCAGCAATATTTATGTAAAAAAGTTCTCGGCTAGAATTGCTTAATCGTTCGTGCCAGTTTTGAGTAAAATTGTCATTTAGCCTTTGTTTAAATTGGTTAAGAAATGCGTTTACGTTTCCAACACCCTGGTTTAACCAAACTTGGTAAACCCCAAAATCTAGACAATAAGTCTTTTACTAAATATGCCCAATTAACTTTATTTGGATATACTTCTAAATCTGCCAACATCATTTTGTAAATATGTGATACAAATTTTCGTCCATTTCATTGCAAGATTCCCCAGTGAATGTACCTTCGCGTAGTAGTAGTGTAGTTAGTACGAGACTATTGTAGTAATTTACCTGTGAATGAACTGAGCGGGGGTTGTCTATAGTGTCCATTGCTTCTCCATGATTCGAATCTTGGCTTTTGTCTGAATTGTCACTAACTTTATTTCGAGAAAATAAAGTTTGACAGGCCGGCGTAAAACTGCTCGCGTTTGGTGAAAGAATGGCATATACATATGTGGTCGACTTTATTTCGAGGCATTAAAATCTCGACTCACTTGCGCGTATTGCGTTTTCGCGCATTTGCCTGTCAACACTGGTACAAGCAAGTAACAGGATAGTGTGCGAACGACCAAGACCGGTTATTTTTAATGATTATCGTGTTTCCTGCGTCAGACAAAAAATCGTCTTATCGTGACAAGACAACAACACAACGTTATCTACCTTGTTGGGAAAGAGGTAGTCATCTTGCTCTTCATACGTGTTGTAACATTTTGTAATGTTTCGTGTTGTATTTTCTTTCCCGCCTGGTGTCTGGGTAATGATTTTTAATGTATTTGAATCATTCCAATGTGCCTACTATTTAACTTCAGAGAAGTAATACGACAATGATATAATAAAACTAAAACTGAGATCCTTTAAGAGCAGTGAGCATATTAATGAGAAAGGGGATGGGCCATAGCATATAAGTCGGGTTTTAGAAACTAGACCTGCTAACTTAAGCTTTTGTCGGTGAGTTTTGTTTTTAAGTCACCGTCTGTGTGCCAGTGGGCTACACTTGAATTTAGTTTGTTGATTTACTGTCTACTTTGCATTACGAAAACTTGCCAGTGCAATAAACAGATATTTTTTGAGCTTTAAAAACTGAAAATTTTTAGCTGAAAAAAAAAAGAAGATATTTTTCTTATTTTTGCTCAAAACATAGATTGTGGGTACGCGTGGTTCTAACGAGTACCCACAATCTATGTTTTGGAGCAAAAATGAGGAAAATAGGTGTACCCCTGCATACCCCAGTTTTACTAATAAAAGTGGGATATAAGGGGGTATATATTTCACGGACATGTTTTCCTGATGGCGCGGCTTGCTGAGAATTTGCATATTAACACTAAAGCCTGATAATAACACTGATGTCGGTTTCAGATAGGAAATGGTCACAAGAAACCACTAACATGTCACGTTACATGTCATCGTTTTACCACGGCGATGGTGATTTTGTGGCGATCTGGTTTGTGAAGGTGATTCTTTCATGACCCAATGTGGTTCATAGCTCCATGAACATCAGAAAAAATAGACTCATTGCTTATATTTACATTCATTTCTCTCTATCGTTTGTTGAAAAATAATCAAGGCGATCGCATTTACAAGCAACAAAGTGTGTGTTCAAACAGCGGAACGGCATCGATGTCGTCATGACGTTTACAACGCCTGGAATCAAATTGATGAGGGCAAGGATTTTTTGACGTCAAGTTTGATCATGTGACGTCGCGTGACACGATGTTGTTCATGGAAGTATGAATCGCATTTAGTTCATAATCTATAGAGCCGTCTAGGACGTTCCACCAGAAATGTAAATATTTAACCATAATTTATCATATCAATAAAGATAAATCAGGTGGTTTATTGTCTGTTTTACAATTAGTTTCCTACGTGATGAATAAAGTGTGGTTTCTGACCAGGTCTGACACAAACCGACCTATACAGTCACAGAAAAGAGCTAGAATCTTGATATTTTGGTAATACAAAGCGGAGGATTCTACTATCCAATAAGCGAAAACAAAGGCGCTGATCAGCCTCGCAGTTACTGCGAAGCTGATCTGCGCTTTTGTTTTCGAGTAGGCAAAAATCCGGTTTTCTCACGAGGCGGCTCATACTAAGAGCCGAATAACTGACATAATGATTTGCAGATGCTACAACAACAGTCAGCAATACATTCGGTCAACTACAAACGTTCGTGCTTGTACGGCTGGACAAATGAGCCACAAATGGATATTCTGTAAATTTCTGTAAAGTACGAATTCACCAATATGCTAACCAAACAAATGAGTAGTTTAATATTGGAAACTTTATGCAATAACAAGCATTTATTAAATCATAGCTTATCATATCAATTAAGATAAATCAGGTAGTTTTTTTAATGTCTGTTTTACAATAAGTTTCCTACGTGGTGAATAAAGTGTTTGCATTAAAAAAATCCATGCTTTTCTTTACAGACGAGTGCATGTATAACAAAGATGGTCAATAATGAACCTAGACATAAAATGTTTTATGCAAATATAAGAAAAATAAAAAAAATCTACCGAAACTTTTCAGTTTTTACAACTCAAAAACTCTCTGTATAAAGGAGTTTCAACTCATGGAAGAGAATATCCTTCGACCCGAACATCCAGCTTGTCGCCATCTTCCGAGTTCTTTTGTACAGACGGTTTAACAGCCAGATGAACGTCATTGACCTCACGTTTATTTTTTTTAAATTTATTTATATTTTTTTTCAAACGAGTGAATTTTGATGTTCTGCATACGAAAATGAAAATAGGAAAAATCGATACTTTTTGACCTTGTATTCCTTGTTTTCGTGGTATCAGCCCTTCAAACTCATGAAATTTGAGAGCAAATATATATAGACGTTAACGTAAAATGCGTTTTTTTAGACACACTATTTCATAATTTTTTTGATATATTTAAAAGATCCATGGTCGATTTTTTTTTCAAAAACTGATATTTTTAGAGAAATTCCTGAGGTACAGGTAAACAACGAGAGTCCGTAGTTATCGGATTCGTCTTCCTGATACAAGTGTATGAACAAAGGTACATGTAGTAGTTGCTAAAATCAGTACGTCGATTTTGCGCCAAAACTCCGACATTATTTAGTATACAATATTGCTAACTGTCGCGCAAATGATGTTTTCCTCAGGACAACATGTCCACAATCTATTTTCTGGAGGTGGGGGGGATACACTTTTAAAGTTTTCTTTATAATTGCATGTAGTACTACATAGTTTCGTATTCCGAACATAAATTTAAACTAACGCTAGAAATGACGTTTCGAGCAAAAACTGACGTCGCAACGCGGCGTAAAATGAAGTTTCGATCCTAAGATACCCACGTTCTTTTGAGTGCCTTCAATTACGTACATCGTAATGTCGAAGGCAGACTTCCGTGAGCTGTATTCAATGAGTCGCGACGCGAGAAAACCGGTATTCGTTGTTCCAACCAAGTCTGACATAAAACGGCGTGGACAGTCAAAATAAATGGCCGGAAGCATTAAATTCTAGCTTGAAGAAGAAGATTAATTGTATTATCTGTGTAGCGAAAGCAAAGGCACTGATAAGCTGTGCAGTTTTCACGCGTCGCTGCTCAAATTATGATATCAGTATAATTATAGAGAACTGGCACAGTATCTTCAAACGAAACATTAGAACATTGATTAAACTGGCATTTTTCCCATACATTGTTTTCAGGTGTTCCTGTTGGATTCTTATTGAGGCAAAGCACATCCACCTCAGCGGGCACATGACGTCATCATGACCTCATATCAACGTCGATGCGACGTCAGACGTCGCATCGACGTCGATATGACGTCATTATGACGTCATGTGCCTGCTGGGACATGACACTAACAACGGTTCGTCACGACCGCTACCTGGACTCTATCGTGGATGTAACATACTTAGACATATCAAATGGATATCTACTCCAAAGAATTCGCACAGAGTGGAATGTCTTTGAGCCCTGGTCGACATGCATTTTTATTGCCCTCGTAGTGATGTTGTACGAACCTAAGATCCGAAGTCAGAGGATACAACACGTCTCGTGTTGATTTCATATGGACCGTTTGTTTGCTGTTAACATAATAATGGATATGCAATCCTTGATTGCAATGCTATCACTATTGAAACAATTGGCATACACAGGTGTTGTTTTTCCTGGCATAACTATTGTTATCTGATGCATACTACATTTTTGGAGCTTATCTTATTCTTATTATCTCAGCATAACTTCAAAGGCTGCTTTGTAGTTATTAATTTATCTTAAAAAAGTCGGGTATCAGTATATGTCCATGAACCTAATTATAGCCTGACATTGAAAGGTTACAGCTTATACAGCCTTGTCACGATGCCATAATAAATATTTGGCACTTAACCCATATTTGACGAATGGATTCTCCCATCATTGTCATTTGGGTGAGTCCACTTTCATTTTAGGGGTGTTAGGAGAGATTTTTATTTTTTATTCTCATTTTTTGATGAAATTCCTCCAAGCAAACATAATAGCCCCAGATCAGCCGCCGCGTTCTGTGGCGTCACATCTGGGGCTATTCTGTTTGCCTATGTCCCATAAAAGGGACGCCAGGCTTAAATGAGTTAACAGTAACTAATAAAATCCATATTTTATTAAAACAGATATTGTTGTTGTTGCTGCCGTCGCTAGCCTACTATTGCTAGTACCCAGAAGGGTGGTTATATTATACCGACTATTTTAAACATTTCAACACCCTCATTACGAAAATTGGCCCATGCAATATACAGAAATATTTTTCAGGTGTAAAATTTGAAAATTTAATAGGAAAAAAAAATTAATAGTTTTAATATTTTTGCTCAAAACATTGATTGTGGGTACACGTTAGAACCGCCTCGGCGAGGCGGTTCTAACGAGTACCAACAATCTATGTTTTGAAGCAAAAATAAGAAAAAATAGGTAAACCCCTGCAAACCCCAGTTTTGCTATATAAAAGTGGGGTATAAGGGGGTATACATTACACGGACATGTTATCGTGACGTTGAAACGAGACTTGATGGCGATTACTTTGATTCGTTTATTGTCTTGAAGAGATGCGGTCAGTAGTAAGATCCCCGTTATGCTTTTGGTAGTTATAATTTGCCAGACTATTCAACTTAAATCCTCTTTTATTCCAGCCCTGCACCGGAAGTTCCAGACTGAGCTCAAAAATATGACTGACCTCTACCAACTCCTCGAGGCAGCGGGGACGACCCTGCTCGAATTAATGATTGGGTGGATAAATTTTAGCCCCACGATCGTTATTATGAGTTTTTGTAGAATTTTGTAATATTTCCCATCAAGAAAATGTGTCCGTGCAATATATACTCCCTTTAACCCCACTTTTACATAGAAAAACTGGGGTATACAATGGTACTCATATTTTTACTCCAAAAATAGATTGTGGGTACTCGTTAGAACCGCCTCGACCCAAAGATATAGCAAAAGTCTATTGAGGTGATGATCAGAAATTGATCGACTCTGTATCAGAAGATAGATAAAAAAAAATCAATTTTTACAACATAAGAACAATCTGTATATTACACTGAAGAGCTTTTAAAAACGCAAAAGATTTTATTCAAATGTTTTGCATATTTGTAGCAGTGTGATTTCAATGAAATTTCACAAACATAAACATTGATATGTATGCAAACTATGTTGTGAATTACGTATCAAAATGATGAGTAATGTGAGAGTAACAGTTTTTGGTATAGCAATACCCCTAAAATGCAAAACTGCAAAGTTATATTGAGCAAGACTACAATTTGCCCCTCGGCATACAGACCATCGCTTTTTCATTAAAAGTTTTGCCAATTGCATTGGTGGTCTGGCACTGATGCTAGTTTGTTTGAATGGTCATGGTCGACGTAGTTTCGACGTATTTCAGCGCCATACGTCAATTATCTAGAGACATAAGCGCCTTGACGTAAAATGTTCCGATGATCAGACTGGCGTCAACCTTTCATTGTCCCATTAGCCTGGGAGGGAATGCTGAGATGCCGAAAAATTGAACGATGGCAAAATTGATGCCACGTGACGTCACATATACATCATCAAGATTGTAAAACTGCAATTTTGACGGATAATTCATTTTCGAAGACCTGTAGATTGACCAAAAAACGTACAAAACTAAAACTTAAGTGCTTTTCATATATGGATTGCTAAAAACTTCATGTGAAATGGTAAAATATTTTTCTCCGTTAATTCTTAGAGACGTCACATGGCAGAAAGTGTAAAATGGCATTTTATTGCTGGGGGTGGTCACTGCCTTTTAAAATGATTTATCCATTGTTCACCTAAACATAAGAAGTATTCGTAACAAACTTGATTATATCAGGGATAATTTTCTTGATTTTGATATACTGTGTTTTACGGAAACACATTTGGATGATGCAGTTTCTAGTGAACAATTAAAATTAGAAGATTTTGAAATTCCTTACCGTAAGGATAGAACCAATCATGGAGGTGGATTGTTGATGTATTTTAACTCTAATTTAGCTCATGTACGAAAACCTGATCTTGAAACATATTGTGACGAATCCATTTGGGTACAACTTAAAGGACCAGATAATTATCTTATCGGTACATTTTTAGCCCTAGCCATGCTGAGAATATCCTCTTATAAAATTAAGTGCGGTTACCCGAGAAACTAGGTGCTAACTCGGGTTAGATAAGGGAGTGCGGTTTTGAGGCTTCCTGCTGATAACAGGTGGCTTTGATTCATTCTGTAGTAATTATTGCAATAAAATGTTGGAGTGGTCAGAGTCTGATATCTGCTTGGTCATTAAAAGGTAATCTGATACCACAATCAAAAGAATGGAAAATATATAAATTTTAAGTTTTTAAATTGTACAAAAAATTTAAGGCTATAGCTTTAAAGAGGGGGAAAAGTTAATTGAATTTTGTTTTTCAAACGTTAAATTTGACCAAAAAATAACATTTTTAATACTTTGTTGAGGTAAAGAAAATGGACAAAATACAGATAAATGTAGCTGAAGACTCTAGGTGTTAATTAGTTCATTTACATAATAGGTGCATAACTGCAAGATAAGAATTTTTGTTTACAGATATAAGAGATGTTCTCATCATGCAGCTGATGTTTCATTTTTCAATAACTTTAATCTTAATATTGAAAAAGCTCTTGACGTTGTTAAGAATATTATTATAGTCAGTGACCTAAATGAAGATTTATATAATGAACATTTTCGAAATTTATCAGACATTCTGATTATTAACTCTTTAGTAAATATTATAAATTCACCAACTAGGCAACATGCATTACTAGACCCCGTTATTATACCAGATGATATTAGCTTTCTAGATTCTGGAGTTATAGATATTCCAGGAAACATTAGCGATCACAAAGCTACGTACGTCATAATGCCAACAACACATCAACGTAATACTTCATATACGAGACTTGTATGGTTATACAAAAGAGCAGATTTTACCTTGTTGCGTAATAAAATTATTGAGTTTGACTGGAATTGTCTATTGCTTGGGTCGTTGGATGAAGCTACTGATTTGTTTACCTCTACCTTTTTGAAATTAGTAAAGCAATGTATACCTTCGAAAACTGTAACGATCAGGGGCGATGACAAACCATGGTATGACTCTGAAATTCGGTCATTTACACGGAAACGGGATAAGCAAAAACGCAAAGCGATTAAAACAGGAAACCCGAATGATTGGGGAACTTATAAAAAGCTCAGAAATAAGGTAAACAATCTAAAAAAAACATGCGAAAGAATCATTTTTCAACAATCTTGAACTTTCTATAAGTGATTTTTACTATAATGATAAGAAAATGTTTTTGGAAAGTTATCAGACATTTAGTTAAAAATAAGGACAGCGCTTCGCTTTTACCACCGCTTTTGGTTGTAATCAAGGGTCATCTGTCCGATTATAAAACAGTTACTGCTGGAGTTCCCCAAGGGTCAGTCCTTGGGCCCCTTCTTTTCTTAATATATATTAACGATATTGCAGAGTCATTTTTAAGTCTAACTCGTCTTTTTGCTGACGACAGTTCATTATATTATTCGGCATCATCTATTGCCGATATAGAAGGTATAATTAATCATGATTTACAACTACTAGCAACATGGGCTAAACAGTGGCTCATAAAGTTCAATCCTTTTAAAACTGAAGCAGTCTTGTTTACTCTTAAACAGTTTGAATATTACCCTGATCTCTTTTTCAAAAATGTAAAACTAAAATTTGTCGAATGTCATAAACACTTAGGTGTGACCTAAAATTGTAAGGGTCAATGGCATGATGATATTGAAAATATATTAAAAAGTGCGTCCAAGATTATAGGCATTATGAGAAAATTAGAGTACAGCTATTGACCCCTTTCACCTGTTAAGGAAAACTAAAAATGTCATTTGTGCAAAAATACTAATTTTCGTTTTTTTTTTTTTTTTTTTTTTTTTTTTTTTTTTTGCGTTTTTAAAGCTCTACAGTGTATATATATGCACTTCTATATCCATCGCCAGTTTTTAGAGTTTTTGCAGGTTTTTCTTCATTTAGCTTGTCACAATAAATTCTTATAAAGAAGATGAGTGGTTCAGTTTACGTCCCTTTTAAGATTATTTCAGCTTATATGAGACGGGCTAATCAGTAGGTGGGGCGAAAACGGGAGAACCCCGAGAAAAAACACCTTGCACATCCGCAAGCAGAACTTGGCTTGTCTCACTTTCTGCATTTTTATCAAAATATTTTAGGTACCCACATGTGGAATAACCACCTACAGTGTGACTCATTGAATATTTCAAGTACCTAAACTTTGTGTAGTAACATCCTTAAAATATCTATATCTTATAATTGTCACTCATTCTGTGTGCCTACAAAATTTGATATTTCATTATATCCACACTTTTGAGTACCCACATATTTTGGGTACCAACAAATTTGAAGACCTCAAATTTTAACTGCCCTAAGTTTGGGGAAAAAATATAGTTTTAAAACTTTTAAAAGTGCTACCAAATTCTGGATACCCACAATTTTTAGAATCCATATATATATATTAGTACCCACTAGCTTCTAACACAAAATGGACAAAGAAAAACTGGACAAAAATGAAATCTGATATCGGACATCTGGAGACTGTTAATTGCTCTTTTCACAGTCTACTGATAATGATGATAAAAGCTGAAAGCTACAAGATATTTTCTGAGATTTATAACCGGCTCATTCAACTCCATTGGAGCTATTTTGGCGATGGATACAGGAGTGTATTCGTAATGGGTTGCCATGCGAAACAATACATCAAGTCGCAAAACTCAAGCAAAGTGAAAAAATGTGGCAAACTAGCATTGAATGAATAAGTCATGTTGCTCATGGCTTTCTTGATTAGGAATTTTGATCAGTTTATATACTTAAGATATCACACATTTTAATGATGGATCATGTTAGCGGAAATTATGTGGATCAAGGAACCGAAAAAAAAAAGTATCTAGTGTTATTGAAATGACCGGACCTGGTCGGGAACCCTGAAACAGCATAATGCGTATTTGATGGTGACGATTGATTCAAACACCCCGATAGTAGAGTGAATATGCTAAGACAAGGCAAAATGAAAGTTGTAGTATGCTGCAACGCAAGCAAAACAAAATCTCATGCCGGACCTCATATTATGTGTCTGTTATATTATTGCGGTTCCTTCTAGTTCTTTTTTTTTTTTTTTGTTTGTTTGTTTCTTTTTTTCGCAAAAATATTACAGACTGTCCATATTTTCACCGAGTGAGAAACAATTAAACGTGCATGCACACACCTTTTTAGCACATTATTACATGTGCTAAAATGTGTATGGATGTGGAATTGCTCTCTAGAGATTGAGATAAATGATTTAAACACTTCTGCAAGATAATTTATATAATTTCTATTGCGTGAAACATGCAATGATGTGACAACATCGATAGAACATATTACGTTTGCTGCTACACGTCAATAATGTGATGTCAAATTGTTTCTCAAGAACCTTATGATAAATGACTTCTGAAAACTACATCCAATCAAGCAATAGCCTTTCCTTGTCAATTTCATATAAAAATATTTTTTCAATGTTTGTTTCGTATTATATTTTAGCTACAGGTAAGTCACTAGTACAACAAACAGACAGACAGACATACAGACATGTTTTGAGCAAGAATGAGAATAATTTTTTCCCATCAAAAAACATGTCCGTGAAATAAATACCCCCTTATACCCCACTTTTATATAGTGAATGTGGGGTATACACGGGTTTACCTATTTTTCTTTTCTTATTTTTGCTCCAAAACATAGATTGTGGGTACTCGTTAGAACCGCCTCGGCGAGGCGGTTCTAACGTGTACCCACAATCTATGTTTTGAGCAAAAATAAGAAAAAATATTAAAATTTTTCTATCGAAAATTTTCATTTTTCTTAATTTTAAAAATCTCTGTATATTGCATGGACATGTTTTCGTAATGCAGTGAAAACTTTCATTTTTATTACCAAATATCTTTCGGTATTATTACATGGGCATGTTCTCGAACTCTATCTCAAAGGTATTTATCCCTTATGACGAAGGGCTAACTGTTGCTGATTAGATACACTAATGGCATAAAGTTAAGCATATTCCATTTTTTGTGAATTTCACTTGGGATTTTGGAACGCTTACAGTAAAATCTTTAGAAACATTTCAAAAGTTTGATATAAATTCTGACAAAAAAAAAACACCAGCAATTTAATGAAGAAAAGATAATCAATATACAAGTTAGCAAAGGGCTGTAACTGCTCATTAAATTAAAAAAAAATAGACATTCCGTTGCCAAAGGTGAGCACAAAGACAGTGTGGATTTTTTTTCTAAAGATTTAGTTTTGAGCATCCAGTTTCAGAATATGCTGAAAAAGGTCAAATGGCACCACATAAAACTCGACCACTTCCGGTTAACATTGCGTGTATCATCCCCTCTGTCGAATAACAACTTGGCGCCTGCTGATGATGGAAATCACTAGTTTCATACGCTTTTCACCTGGTACCCTGTCCCAATTATCCAGTAGAGCTTAATAAAACTCGAGAATAATGGACACGGCTGGTTCCCGGTTTCAGACTCGTCGGCCGAGCTAGTCCCACAAGTCTTAGATGGGGTTCAAAGTCTGAAGACGCGCTCGGCCATGGAAGACTAGCGATGTGGTGCTGATATTTGTATTCCCCTGTGGTGTCTAAACGGTGTAGCCTTGCATTTTTATCTTGTAGTTCCATATGCTGGTCGTAAGGAGAGTTAAGGAAGGGCCTAACGACGGGTTCAAGCATCTTGTTTTGTCATTTTTTAGGAATTCAAAGTACCGTTCAACACTTTTAAATTAAGAATGCGGTCGGATGAGAACGCATCCCACAACATCTCCCCCAGCCACAGTTCCTAACACAGTGGGCCCAATTAAACTTTCACCAGGGAGGCGCCGAACATAAATACGACCATCTGTATGCTACAGACAGATACGGCTCTCGTGTGACCAAAGAACTTTCTATCAAATGGCATTTAATGCTTTGCCACTAGAAATTAGAAAATCAACAAGTCTTGCCACTTTCAAAACGTCTACGAAATACTATTCAAATAATCAACTTAACGAGACATAGAACACGTTGCATGCATAGCCAGCCATAAAGCACATACTTTTGGACAGAGGTGTGCTCTCTGGACATTGGTTTCCGATACACTACCACTGTCCCGATTTGCAAATACTAGAAATTAGAACATCAACACGTTTAAACATATTCAAAACGTCGCGATGAAATATTAAGTAAACCATTTAACGAGGCATAAAATATGTTGCACACATACCCAGTCACAAAGCACTTACTTGTAACTGTTGGGGCAGTGGTGTGCTGTCTGGACATTGGCTTCCGCCACATTACCGCTGTCCCGACTGGCAAATACACGCAGGTTGAATTGTATATCAACCCCTTGGTCTATTCATGTTCTCAAACTTGACTGGATCATGCTATATTATTAGTATATTGTATTGTTGTCCCCACTTTGATATTGTATCTGTTATTTCATGTTTTGTATTGTTGCTTGCGGTTGCTGGACACAGTCTAGCTGACTGCAAACATAGGGCTTAGAGATTTATTGGAGGTTTTCGGTAGCAACGACCTAGGTAGGGAAACCACCCAGCCACACAGCTTGCTAACGCATGCCATCGATTTCTATTTATTTGTAATCATTCATGCAACGGGACAGCTTTTTAGCTCACCTAAGCCGAAGGCTCACAGGTGAGCTTATAGTATACCCATGATCCGGCGTCTGTCCGTCGTCGTCCGTCGTCCATCGTCGTCGTCGTCGTCCACAATTTCAAAGATCTTCTTCTCTGAAACCGCTTGGCCGATCAAGTTGAAATTTTATGTGTAGCCTCCTTGGGTAGTGGCATTGGAATTTTGTTCGCGATATTTTGGTCACATGACCAAGATGGCCGACACGCCCATATATGGTAAAAACCCTTCAAAAATCTTCTTCTCCAGAACCGGTGAGCCGATTTCCACGAAACTTGGTATGTAGCATTTGGGAATCCACCCCATCATAATTTGCTAAAATGATGACCCTGGGTTGACCTTGACCTATTTTACGGCAAGGTCAATTTTGGAAACATCGGCTTTTACATGTGAAAAGTGAAAACTATGGATTTTTGAAAACTATTGGAGCCTGAGGACTGAAAAGTGGTAGATGAAAACAACTAATGGAGTAGATGGAGGTATGTGATTAATTTAGGTCAAGGTCATCTCTTGACCTTGGCCAGTCTGTCGTCCATACACACTTTTCAAAGATCTTCTCCTCTGAAACCGCTTGGCCAATCAAACTGAAATTTTATGTGGAGCATCCATGGGTAGGGGTGACGAAAGTTTAATCGCGGATTCCAGATCACATGACCAAGATGGCCGCCACGCCCATATATGGTAAAAACCACTCAAAAATCTTCTTCTCATGAACCGGAAGGCCGATTTTCACGAAACTTGGTATGTAGCATTTGGGACTACACCCCATCATAGTTTGATCAAATGATGACCCTAGGGTGACCTTGACCTATTTTACGGCAAGGTCAATTTTGTAAACATAGGCTTTTACATTGGAAAAAGTGAAAATTATGGATTTTTCGAAAAATATTGCAGCCTGAGGCCTAAAAAGTGATAGATGCAAAACAACTAATGAAAGTATGTGATTAATTTAGGTCAAGGTCATCTCTTGACCTTGACCAGTCTGTCGTCCATACACACTTTTCAAAGATCTTCTTCTCCAAAACTGCATGGCTAATCAAACTGAAATTTTATGTGGAACATCCATGGGTAGAGATAATGAAAGTTTGATCGCAAAATTTAGGTCATATGACCAAGATGGCCGCCACGCCCATATATGGTAAAAACCACTCATAAATTTTTCTTCTTCAGAACCGGCAGGCCGATTTTCATGAAACTTGATATGAAGCATTTAGGACTCCAGCCCATCATAGTTTGATCAAATGATGACCCTAGGATGACCTTGACCTATTTTACAGCAATTTCAATTTTGGAAACATAGGCTTTTACATGGGAAAAGTGAAAACTATGGATTTTTCAAAAACTGTTGCAGCCTGAGACCTGAAAAGTGGTAGATGCAAACAACTAATCGAGTAGATGAAGGTATGTGATAAATTTAGGTCAAGGTCATCTCTTGACCTTTGCCAGTCTGTCGTCCATACACACTTTTCAAAGATCTTCTTCTCTGAAACTGCTTGGCCAATCAAAGTGAAATTTTATGTGGAGCGTCCATGGTTAGGGGGAACGAAAGTTTGATCGCGAAATTCGGGTCACATGACCAAGATGGCCACCATGCCCAACTATGGTAAAAACCACTCAAAAATCTTCTGCTCCAGAGCCGGCTGGCCGATTTAGGCAAAACTTGGTGTGAAGCATTTGGGACTCCAGCCCATCATACTTTGTTGAAATGATGAACATAGAATGACCTTAACCTATTTTACGGCAAGGTCAATTTTGGAAACATAGGCTTTTACATGGGAAAAGGCGAAAACAATGGATATTTTGGAAACTATAGCAGCCTGAGACCTGAAAGCTGCTAGATGCAGACAACTAATGGAGTCAATGAAGGTAAGTTATTAATGAAGGCCAAGGTCATTTCTTGACCTTGACCCAAGGTCATTTAAATATCAAAATTAAAATTATGGTTTTCTCAGAAATCACTTGGTTTGGAAACTATTGCAGCCTAATCATGAGACCTGAAACTTTGCAGATGCAGACAACTTATAAAGTCAATAAAGATGTGTGAGTATTCGAGGTCAAGGTCATTTCATGATGACTTAATACTCCAAGATCAGGCTTCAGGTGAGCGTTCTCAGGACCAATGGTCCTCTGGTTATACTTGAGGACACCCAGTATCTTTCCTCAACTCATTTAACAAGTAAACACCAATGTGGCCCCTGCCTGTAAATCAGGGGTCAATAAATATAAATGGTTATGGTGAAAAATGGATTTAGTTAGATAATTATGCACTTATAAAGATGATATGTTTTATTCCGTATGGATCTAAAGTCTCTGGTTCTCACGATGAATCACATATTACCTGAAATCTGTAATCATAAATATATCTGAGTGTCCTTAAGTTGTATTTTCATTTATTCTACGTCTCATTTAAGAGCAATAATTGTAAATGGTATTCCAGACATCATATTTTGTACATATGCAAATAACTAAGTTAATGTATGTTTTACTCTTCAAAGGACCATATGTAAGATTAGTTTTTGTACTAAATATGTCCTCCTCTTTAAATAAAGACATTATTATTAATATTATTATTAATATTATTATTAGTTACGTAGTCGCTTCTTAATAGCCTCTCTCATGCAGACAATTCGCAATTTTCACCTTCAAATTTCATTTTTCGTTCATTTTTTTCATAATAAATGTTTTGAAGACTTGTACACTCCCGGTAAAAAAATAACAACATATTCCGCGTTTCTCCGCAACCATGGCAAACGCGAAATTTTTATTTCTCGGAGAAACACCGCGAAATAAGCCAGGAAGACGAAATCGTCTGCGCGAAATTTCGCGGTGTTTCTCGGCGAAATTTCTCGGTGTTTCTCCGAGAAAGGTAATTACCTGGATTTATCGATAAAACTCTTTTTCTCGGAGTTTCTCGGAGGAATTTAAAAGACAAATGCATGTTTATCATTTTTGAATAAATATAAAACGATAAATTAAAAAATAATAAGTATTTGCAAGTATGAAACTTGCAGATGTTACGTATTTGTTTAGATGGCTTATAATTCACATACATATATTCTTGATTACATTAAAATTAATGATGACCTTTGTCACTTGTGTTGCTTTTCACATCATCCATGATTATTCGATCTTTGAACAGAAGAATGGAAGCGAAAAAATCATGTAAAAATCAAGGGCGTCATTAAAAATTCGCGCCTTAAGCATTGTCCTTTCCGACAAAGAATAAAATTACCACACTTCCAGTGACTATGTGGATAATCAGAATCATTTTCATTGAATGAATAAATAGGTTTAATGACATTTGATCAAAGGTATTTAATTATGCACAATAGCAATGATTTAACAGGCGGTTTACTTTAATATGTCAGGATAAACACAAGTCATCAAAATAACATGAATATACCGGCCGGAGATCGAAATCGCAACTTTTTTTTTTTTCGAAGCGAACGCACTATCTATACATGTAAAACCATCGCGGCCTGTCTTATTAAATGTACCGACCTTACTTGTCCGCCAGCATTTCTTGGTAAGCTGTTCACGTAACCGTTATCAAATATTCAGATTATGGTTCCATATAAATCGCAAATAATTTGAGCATTCGTACATGTACATGTATATATACTTGTATGTTTTAGATCGAGACTACATGTAGTAGGAAAAAATTTGCATCAAAAGTTATTCTCCATGAACAACCACAAAGCCGTTTAAATCATGAACTTATGGGATCGCCTAAATTGATGCCCTTTCACCCGTAATATTGCATGGTATTAACATACTTAAAGGATCAACAAAATTTACAGAAATCACTGTTGACTGATTTGGCCAAGTGGTAGAATTTGCAGCATTACCAGGAAGTGTGTTTTGGCATACACAGTCATGTTCTTGTGTCACATTCTCTAATGAACACGAAGCTGACACTGCTTTTTCACATGATAAGGAAGCTGTCTGCCGTAAAGTGAAATAAAAAGTCAAGCAAATAAAAATGCCGACCGTGCAGCCAACACTGTCATATGACTTACTCCCAATTGACGGCTAAATACATCACGTAGATATGAATGTACATGTCCATACATTGCTATTCACGCACATGCATTTGCATCATTAAAATCATTCTTGTTCAAACATTTTACATCAGGAAAACATTTCATGGAAAATGTGTATCCCATCAAAAGCAAAACTGGGGTATGCAGGGGTATATCTATTTTTTTTATCTTTTGCTCCAAAACATAAGATTGTGGGTACTAGTTTGAACCGCCTCGGTAGGCGATTAACGTGTACCCAAAATCTATGTTTTGAGCATGAATAAGAAAAAGCAAACATTTTCTACTGAAAATTTTCATTTTTTTTTCATCTTTAAACATTTCTGTATATTGCATGGGCATGTTTTCGTAATTTTACAGTTACGGTATATGAAATTATTTCTTTAAAACATCATCGACACAAAAGGCAGCAACGCTTTCGGAAGGAGAGATCGGAAAACCTCATAAATACATTTACATGTTTGTTATACCTTGTGCAGAATTGCGGTTTGTATGGAACATTGTAAATGTACATGTATATACAGTCGAGAAATTTTAATGGTCTTAAATTTTTATTTCGCTCTCTCTTTAAATCTGATTGATATTATTAGATGAAAAATGCATTATGTGCAACAAATATTTTTGTATAGGATATGTCACACAGTGCATCAAAGTAAGTTGCTGAAATATACAAACTTTTCTTTACATGTACATGAATTTGGGACAATGTCGGTTATGATAGTATTTTTCTTTTATTTTTCTTTTACGTATGCACCATTATTTTGTCGTCATTTGTGTTACGACATCGAGATATAAATGTGGATGCATCAAACATACAAAACATACATACTCAAGTATCTGCAGTTCATAGCGTGTCGGATGCTGTTTCGGTAGTTTTTGTAAGTGAAGGGTTTACAAATACGAATGTTGTGTAGCCCATTTCGAACGTCAGGACATCCTAAACTTGTACAGTACCATAAAGCGACGAAAACGTACCGACATAACCGTGGCTGAGGACAAGGACGTTAGTAACAGCAATATTGCGCAGTGATTTTTCTATTCATGCACATGCATATTAAAGTTTGTATACGTAGACGGTCCCGGTAATTTTTAAAACTGACACCAAAATATAAGGTCATGTATTTGTTTTCGTGTAAAATGAGTGTATCCGTTCCTGCCTTCTACGCAAACATTAATAAAGGTTAAGTTTTAATGCGATTTAACGTGTAAATTTGATGTAAGATATCCATACGCCAGTTGAGCTGTGTGCTAGTCGAGCTGCACATGTTTTTCGGAAACGATCAGGATGTGCGATTTTTGGAACAAGTGCACTTATTAGATCGAATACGGTGAAAAATTCATATCTATACATCTTGATCATGTAACGGGATAGCTTCCCTTGGAAATATGCAAATTTCAAACTCGAGACTTTGTGAATCGAGTAAGTGTTAGGTATATAGCGCAGTAAACCACCCTTGGTGGATGAGCATGCTTTTCCATCGACGGGGTTTGCTGTGGCTTGGCTCGGCTGTACGTTACATGTAACGTACAGCCACGTTACATGTAACGTACATCCAAGCCAAGCCACAGCGTACAGAAATATCAGATTAAAGAAGTAGGGGGATTGTACTAGCCGAGTAGTGAAAACAAAGGCGCTGATCAGCTGTGCAGATACTGTACAGTTGATTTGCGCCTTTATTATCGCATGAGTTTAAGTCCAGCGTTCTCATGACGCGGCTCATATAAAAGTGGGGTATACATTATATGGACATGTTATCATGATGTGTGTAAATATGTTGAGGAATACCTCATACAATGTATATGGGTTTAAAGCACATGAACATGTAAATGCGTTTGTTAATTTACTCGATTAATTATCAATTAATTTATCAATTATCAGTAATTGATAAATTGTCTTTACTTGTCATTTTTCACCATGTATCATGCACTTGCCTATGCACTTGACATTTCGGACCGCACCTTGTAAAAACAACATGCCGCCAACACAAAATGTTCATGGCGGAGTTGTCGTTATGCATGGCAATAGGTTTTGCGTTTATGCATTTAGCAAGAAAAACAGATGCTTAAAAAAAGAAAAGTGTATAAATTGTTTTCTCGTTATCCGCCTTATTCTTATGTAAAGATTTGGTAATAAATTTGGTATGAAAAAAGTGTTTATGCGAACAGTGCCCCTGATAAACGAGTGATTTAGAGGTATTGACAAAACTTTGTGCTAGTTAAATACTGTGTATCCTTATCATCGAGAATGTTGTAATGCATATTCATATAGGAGTTAGAAGATCGCTGCAGGGTAATCGGGTCAATAAAATGCTGACAATGTGATGAAATTATGCCATTTCATTCTACATGCACGTTTCCATAGCATGACATACAACCAGAACCAGAAAACATTTATTTCAGTACAATATGAATTCAAGAATGCGCAAAATGGTTACTTATTATACTCGTACATGTTTATGGCCTATTGCTTTTATGTTTCCTAGCTCAAACAAATGAAACTACTTGGATAAAGACATAATTGAGATGAAACAAAGTACTTCTTAATTTGTATGTCAAATGCGAGTCAAGTCATGCCTGACCAACCGTAACGGAAACCAGTGAAAAAGATTGTGGAATGTTTGCTCAGTAATTAATGTGCCTTATTAAAACGTGTCAAACTGTTAGAGGTGCCATATACAAAAACACTTATAAATACTGATCAGTTAAAGGTCTAAAACTTCTTTAATTATTAAAAATATGGTAAAATCGATTTTCACAATCGTGCACAATATTTCTCCGAGAAACACCGCGAACAGGTAAATCTGGACTTACCTGTTTTCACCGGTTAATACCTGCGGTCGCGGTGAAATTTCTCGGTGTTTCTCCGAGAAATCGAACTGAACGAAACGCAAAATATCTTAAATGAAAAGAGAAATTTAGCGTTCTTTCTCCGAGAAAAATAGCTTAGGGTCCTCCGAGAAAAGAGGAATATGTTGTTGATTTTTTACCGGGACTGTAAATTACCAAAATGCAAAGAAGAATCATCTTGTTTAACAACTCGGGAACATTGCTGTCACTCGAGCTTCTCGCTCGTGATCACTGTTGCAATAAGTGAATAGAATTTACCAACGTTTCATGCCTAAAACACTGATTCACAAACAGGATAAAAATCAAATCTGAAATTGTATTTTATGACTTGTGAAATTCGAAGTCGCATAAAAATATGCTTAACTTTATGCCAATAGTATATATATATATATACATGTACATTAATACTTCTGGACCCAGTTGTTCAAAATTAATATCATTTGTAGTTACGATTCGTTAAAATGTAAAACATAAATATTACAAATAGTTATTTTCTGTTGATAAAATGTGAGAATCCTGTGCAAAGGTTTGAACAGCTGGCCCCTGATTATGTGCTTTCTAAGATGTTTTCTTGGAAACAATGTTTACCCTCTTTAACCAAACTATTTCACAAAACCCTAATGTATCTTGTCTTTTACTCACGGTCGAGACACTCTAAAATATTGCACGTAAGTTATGATAGAAGACGGAGTGAAATGACGTTGTCTATATAAAACGTACATTTTAATAACTTTACTTTGAAACCGGGATAAGCCCCCAGTAATTTGATATTACTGATCGATCAAAGGCGATGCTTCTGTTGTGGTTCCATTTGTTTTATGTTTTGGAGTCGAATTTTTGTACTGTTTGAACCTTATGCACGTTTTCATATTTTTATTTATGCTCGGGTAACTGAGTGGCCGCCAATTGGGAAATAACTGCTCACTTGGCTTACGATATGTTTTCTAAGTATTAATACCTAATTGTCAATTTAGTTTTATCCACCTCGGTTTTCGGAGTGGGATTTTTTGATTGCGCCTTTTCCTGATAATTGCCTACTTGTATCAGTTTAGTAAGATACTTTGCAATCATTTGCCAATACAACTGAAAAAGCCTTGATGCTGCTGAGACCTAATTTCTATTTAGACGCACTACGTCTAAATAATGAGTCTGGTTTTCCATTTAAAAAAATAACTGCTGAAAGATTTTCCTATATTCGCAGGTCAGTTTGATTTGATCTGAAAACCAGAAGATCTTAACACAATACTTCACGAAGAGTCTGTGTATAAATAAATGTTTTGTGTATGATTTAAATCATATAAGTAACCGAATTGTTATGTCTAATACCCAGGACAATCACATCTAGGACGTTTTACTAAGAAACGTCATTTTCTCCTTGAAAACCGAATTATTATCTGTTCAATGATCTTTAAATACCGGATTGACTTGAATCCTCTGACTGTCTTTATGTGAAAACGTTTGAACGACATTACACTTGACATTTACTTTTATAGACGGTACTTATATGGAATTAATCCTACAAAAAAAATCCAAATCGCAATCTACTGGGACGTTCTGAACAGAATTTATCGAATTTGGTATGGTATGTAACACGACATACAACTTTACTCAGTACATTGTACACGTTTCTCAATTTTATTCGTGGGCCAGGCAGGAAAGGAATATGCATTTACGCACCAGCAGCAAAAAGGATATAATTTGTACAATTATGAGGACCACCTTGTCCTTGGTTATCCAGCTAGTATAGTCTCACCAAGCCAATATAGGGATCAACCATGGTTTTCAGTGTTCAAACATTCGCTGGATCACGAGGAAGGTGTTTGAACACAAGGCCGCAGGCCGCGTGTTCAAACACCTTCCGAGTGATCCAGCGAATGTTTGAACACTGAAACAAACCATGGTTGATCGCTATTCTTGCATTTTGACTCTTATCCACTTAAGATCTCTTGAAAATAGCATTAACAACGTAAAAAACTCACCAAAAACCGCGAAGCTTCACAGTGTCGGCCATTTTGTTTCTATGACAAACATGACGTCACGTCGCATTGACCAATGATGTCGGCCAAAACCCATGTTCAAACGGCACGTGAATTTCATGATTTGAACATGGGTTTTGCTGTTTGAACACGGCTTTCGCCCAATTGAAAACGGCTTCAAACAGCTATGCGCATAGATATCTATGCAAGAATACTGGTTTTTTACAAAGGAAAATTTGTTGATAATTGTTTTTCTTCTTTTACCAAGAATATTGTAGAATCGATACTAAGAGTATAGGTTCTGAACACAAAGGGCTATACACATCTCATATTAATGGGCCGCCGCACAAGAAAACCAACAATCTGCATATGAGTAAACGAAGACAGATCAGCTGTACAGTAAGTGCACAGTTGATTAGCGTCTTTGTTTTCGTTACATAGATAGTACGACCCCTCTTCTTCTTAAATCCGAAAATTCAAGCTTCTAGCCTGCTTTGGTGACTATACAGCATGGTTTGTGTCGGACCTGGTCGGAAACCTAAATTGTTGGTTTTCTCACACGAAAGCTCATTTCTTTTAGACCGCACCAAAACAAATCTTACGGTTTTACGTTTTCCCGGAAAATGACATTCATGTGACGCGGGATACAAATTGCAGCTTCCCAAATTCCATTTAGAAACTGCTCAGTTATATCTGCAATAAAACTGATTACTTTAGCATAAAAAGGTAAGTGAAATGGCATCCCTTTTCTGAAAACAGTCATTCAAGGTTTCACTATAATAATAGAAATCCAACAGTGTTTAATCATTTAAAACTCAAACTAATTGTATGAACTGCACTTCTCTGGCATACGAATAGCATTTATTTGTGTGGTAATCATTAGAAGAACAAAATAAAATCAAAATGAGTAGGGGTGGACCAGCTTTGTTTTTCACAAATTCTCTCAGTAGAGTGAGACCGTCAGAATTTTCAAATAAACCGCTTTTCACTCACACTAATACACTGGGTTGGCAAAAGTTTTTTTCCCAGAGTCAAAATAGCTCTGATTTTATTCAAACTATCTGGGGATGGCTGGCACAAAGAGAACTTCTGGCCTGAAAAATAAATTGTCAACAAGACTATATGGGAATGACAGGTAAGTAAAGACCGAAGTACACAGAACTAATTTTTTAAGCGTCAAAATCCCATTGCACCCGACATTGCACCCGACATCAGGGGTACTATTAGTTTAGTGATACCTTGAAAGAATTACCTTGCAGTTTTTTACACGTTCCGCCACTACCGACGCTTCGAGATTATCAGAACAGTGTAGGATGCGGCAAGCCCTCAACCGGATAGCTCAGACATGAATGTTGATGTGCGTCTTTGGGGTTTTATACAGCTTAAACACTATTTGTGTGGGCTTAGACCTGATACATTTTAAAATCATAATAATGCCTGTAATTACGCCAGATATACTTAAGGACTTTGAAAACGCCTCACTATAAATTGGCCGAGGTGATGATTATTTCCTTTAGAATATAGAATAGTTCGGCTAAAATAATTTTGAACAGAAAATTAGTCTGCCTAATCTTCAAACCAAAACCAAAACGTCAACGTCAGTGACTTACGTCATACACGATTTCAAACGTTACCAAAAATTCAACAAAAACAAACCATGAGGACGAAAATATTCATCGGGTCAAACATGATTTCTGGAAAGAAACATTAAAAGCCGAGCAAATGCTGTTACTTGGCTTTCAATTGCACTAAAACTGTGGTAATTACGTCACTTTAACGTTTATAAAGAAAATGTTAATTTTGCGCTTAAAATGAAAAGAATTCGAAAGCTTTCAAACATGGTAAATAGGCACGGATTTGTGTAAAAATAACAGATTTGTTTGGCTTTGTAATTGAATTGATTTGTATTCTATCCACTTTACGCTTGACGTTAGCGAAAAACACTAGCTCTTTAAATGGCATAAACGAAAATCACCATTTTTGTTTTGCTTTTATCTTGTGTTTAAGGTTGTACGCTATCACCGGAGATCGTTTGTTCTCTTAAAGGGCCTTTTTTGAAGCCGTCGTAATGTTTTTCTTTAAAAATAACAAAAATGTTATGTATCAAGAAAACAATATTAGCAAACAATTTAGCAAACAAATCTTAATGAATAATATTGTTTATCATGTTGAAAAACACAGTATTTTGTGTTGTTTATAAATCAGCTAATTTTTAATCAGTTAAAAGCAAATTATAACCGATGTAAAGTGAGGCGTTTTCAAAGTCCTCTAGTAAAGAGCCACATGCAAATACTTTTATGACACAATGAAACAAAATTGTTTTCCTGACTTTCGTCTGTAAAGTTCTGTGGAGCTTTTTTTTTCGGATATGTGACAGACTAAAACTTTCATCCAATCTACTTCGAACTGTCAATCAGTATAAAGCAATTACAAGATCATGTTAAAATCAGCTATTAAAATAACTACAAATAACAATGGTTTCGAATACAACGAACATCACCATCGATTCGCCTGTACCATTGTTCATTCTTGTACTTTAAATGGAACACTTTTACTTGAATGTTGGTTACCAAACAAATATAAGAAAAAACAGGCATACCCCTATGTTTGATTTGACACTGATTTTGAATGTTTTCATCAATAATTTATAAATACGCAAATAAGATGATTTGCATATTTTTCAATGGACTGAAAGGAAAACGTCTGTGATTTAAAATTATGATACCAAATTCAATGGTCTTAGATTAAGTAATTGCTGGGAGATGAAATTTTTTACATATACCCCATTCTGCCGCTATGTTGAAAATGAGTCAAGCCTGTGGTATTTCGAAATCTTGCCCATATAGAGAGTTTTTTTTTTTCCGTTGTAAAATTGAAAATTTCACCAGAATAATGATATTTTTAATGTTTTTGCTCAAAACACAGATCGTGAGCCGCCTTGCTGAGGCGGTTCTAACGAGTATGATCCTCAATCTATTTTTGGAGCAAATATATAAGAAAAACAGGCATACCCCTGTATATCCCAGTTTTGCTATATAAAAGTGGGGTTCAAGGGGGTATACATGTCACGGACATGTTATCCTGATGATTTGTTGATAAATGTATATTGACAAGTTGTGTACAAGCGGATTTTACTAGGACTTTGATTTTTAAATTCAGCACACTTTGCTGATTCAGTTTACGCGATCAGACCTCTAGTCAACAGCATGATTAAACCTATTGCTGACAGTCAGGCTAAAATCATATCACTTGTTTACTATTCTTGAGAGTCTTATTTCTCAATATCTGTCCGACTGACTTCGCTGGTTGCTAGTCGCTAGTGATATCAAAACGTATAATCCATCAGCTTGATTGTCATGCATAGGAAAGAACATGAACGCTCTTCCGTAGTAGTATAAAACCAATCGGCTACAAGAGGGGCCCAATTCGTACCCATCGGAATCCCAACAGTTTGTCAATATGCCTTTGTACCAAATCTAATATAACAATTATCCAGTTGATATAGGATAAAGCGTCACATACATTCTGACATGACCAAAGTTTACCTAGTCTTTTGGTCAGAAGAAGTGTAAAAAAAGAGAATATTTTGTCATTACACGAAAAAACGTAATGTGAATACCCTTTTGAACACCCACTCAGTCAAATCCAGAAGGATTTCGTAAAACAGGACCCAGTTGTTCAAAACTTTGTAAGGTTAACGCTGTCGTTAAGCCCTCAATATGTTAACTATATATCAATTTCAAAAGCAAACTGCTATTTTTGTTAAAAAATGTGAGAATCATTTGCAGTGCAAATGGTGTGCTGTAAATAAATATGGGAGTATCAATCAGCACAACTCAGATTTTTCTAGCAAACTAGTTTCGGATTTATTACTATCCTTCTTCAGTGCTCAAAATGGTTGTATACAATATGCATAAATAGATATGCAAATTTCAAACTCGAAACTTCGTGAAGCGAGTCAGTGTGGACTACATGTACAGTCGGGAACGGAGATGGGCCTAGCGTAGGATTTTAAAAACAAAATTCACGTGCGTTCGTTCCCGGGAACTACTTTCAATTTTTGAAGCCCCATTTCAGTTGATGCGTTTATCATCAAAGTTCTCGTTTATACTTCACATTTGCAATCTGTCAGCGATGAAAATAGAAAAAGCGAACATCATTCGGTTCAAAAAGAATTGCTGTATGCGACAATTTATCCCGGTGTCGCTGAAGAACCGCGTTAAAGTTGCGAGTTTTTTGCCGTTTGACAGTGCCCTCAGAAAAACGAAAAAAGCAGTAATTTGCGAATAAACTGGAAATTTTTCATCTTGACAACCAAACAGAGCATAAAATTTTCTGTCTGTGTGCCAATTTTCATCAAAAACTTTTTATAGGCCCTAAATTTCTGCCACAATCTAAAATCTACTTTCGGTTTCAAAATGGTAAAACCGGAGAAAATGGCGACATTTCTGGAACAGTGTTTGGCTTGTTGTTGACATAAAATGTGAACAAAAGCAAATGTTTTATCTTACCATTGGCCTTTGATCCCGTCATTTTAGTAATTCTAGTAGCACTATGATCAAATTCATATTCCATACAATGTCCAATTTCATTTATTTTCAAAAGAATCGTCTAAAAACAACGACAGCAAAATGCAGGAGGAATCTGCAAATTTCGCAGTCTGTGAAGTAATCTGTGACGTAACAATAATCAGCTGTCGTCACCCCACTGCACTGACACTGGAAGGTAGCACACCACTATAATTTGATGATAGGCGTGTTTCGGTTCGTTTTGATTGAATGCACAACACATGAACAGGGTATCTGTAATCTATACGACATGTGTGTGCCAATAAATATTTGCACGTGCTGAGTTTCTATTTTAATGTTGTAAGTGCTATTCCTAATTGGACCCATTAATTGGACACACACACACACACACACACACACACACACACACACACACACACACGCACGCGCGCGCGCGCGCGCGCGCGCGCGTGGATGCAGGATAAGATAGAAAGAACGTTACATAGCATTTTAACACTCGGCACACCCGAAAACTTTGTCCTTGTCATTGCAATCATAAAAACACAGTTTTGCTGACATAAAAGCACAGTTTTGGTAACATAAAAGCACAGTTTTGCTGTTATTTCAACAATCAATTTCACCGTCAATCCAAGAATAATGATTGAGTCCAGACGAATCCCATGATTAAAAGCCAACCGCCACATCAGTGTGCAAGCAGAACTTAGATTCTGAAAACAGTTATGTTACATGTTGTGCGCGTTTTCTACCAGAAGGAGACAGGGAGGCGATTCCGAGACGTTAAAAAGTCATATATATAATCGGAGATGGTAGATCTTAATCGCTTTAAAAATAGAGCAAATGGTTCATCTGTGTGTAAGGTAGCCGGCTAAAGCTTTTGGTCTAACGCGCCGAGCACGAGGACGAACCTGAACGAAAAGCCAGCTCGCGACGAAATCATCGTATTTGAATCACTGTGACACAAACTATAAATATCCATGCAATACCTGAAGAAAAAAAAGAAGAGGAGAAACACACTATATAAAAAGCTGTATACTGATATGTTTTCATTTACGCTGTAAGTAAAAGTTGTACTGTGGCATCGATCAAACTTCGCCGAAGCATCCAGGTTTAAGCAGGTTTAAGCCCATGTTTCTGCCGGTATATCCCGGTGCCCCCCCCCCCCCCACACACACACACCTAGCCTGATACAAACGGTTTACAGTTACGCCAAATTATCACGGTTCATGCTAGGTCCCTCGGGGAGTGTTGAAAACCGAGGGCGCAGTAGCGCTCGGTTTTCAACACTCCCCAAGGGACCTAGCGAATGTAAATGGATGACAAAAACATTTTTGATCGCATAAATTCTGCAGAAACGAAAGAAATAAGGTGCAGAAACGAAAGAAATATGGTGCACTATATTTTACAACCTCAATCACATTTTCATACGCGTAAAGTCTTTCGTTTTTATGCTCGTTCCGGGCGGACTTCAGTTTCTCATTACTAGCACGTGCTTTGCTGGCGCCCGGTAACGAACATAAGTAAAAGCCATGTATAAACAGCACGTGCGCGTGTGAATTGCAATATTAATGCATGTTTTTTTTTTTTTTTTTTTTTTTTTTTTTTTCTTTCATTAATAAACGGCTGTTAATATCGTGTGACACCGGTATTTATGCAATAATATGGTTTAATGTTACCTGGGCTAGTTGTCAATCCACGCCCAATTAAGTTTCAACAGGTAATCCCAGGTAATAAAATTCTTGCCACCCGACAGCAAAAGTACCACTTTTACCAAATTTTATATGATAGCGCCATAGTTTTACCGCGGCCCATTTTATTTCTACATGTACAGTTCTGCGACATGGGGTCATAATTCACCGACCCAAACCGGGTATTGAACAGCATGGTGTTAAAACAGAGGATCTATAGTACTGTTAACGCTCACCTGAGGTGTGAGATACATGTACATACAAGTTGGCTTCTTGAAGAAGCCAAGTTTTGGGCTAGTCTGGTTTATGTCAAGTAGATACAAATGGACAGTAGTTTTATGATGAGGAAATAAATTGACCTAATGGGGTGGTTGTATGTAGCTGCTAAGGGCTATATACATATACATTTCCATGATATTCAAACATCTTTTTTCTTTTAAACTACATGGTCAATGAAAGCCATTCCGTATGGTGTTTCCTTGCAAAGGAAAAAAATACTTTTGTTTTATTGACCTATGTCAAATGACCATTACATACATCAAAATATTTCAAAAATCTTCTAAAGAAACGGTAGTCTTGGAGCTGACAGGTTGTGAACAAAAACCACTTTACAAAGGCTAAAGAAAATGATAAACTGATTGATTTCTTATGAAACTTTAAATGGTATTTACATGTATTGGTCAAAAGGCCTTTGTACAATCGAATACTTGTTAATTTTCAAAAGATAAAGTAATTGATAGAAAATCTCCGCTTTTATGCCAAATACAGAGAAAAAAATGTCCTCAAAGTTAGTGTTTACATTAAATAGATGATAATATTTGACTAATAACAAAGTTGACTTGAGGTACAAGTTGACGAAAGTATAGTACGAGTTGACCACTGAAAAAGTACGAGTTGACCAGGAACGAGTTGGTTAAAAGTACTAGTTGACCATAACTCATGCAGGCTACCGCCTCTAAACCCCAGTAAAAGTTAAGATTTTGTCACCGTTTAAGGCAGGATTTTTAAACAAGAGCATGCAGTGCGCATTTTAGGCACACCTCGTGGCACGAAAACTACGCAAATAGACCCATTACAACCTGACCACTATACTGTTTTGGGCTGTTTTGGGCTGATGCCCAAAACAATAATTCGTTTGACTATAATGGTCATATAGATAGCCCTAGGCATAGGCGTAACCAGGAAATAGAAATGTATACGCACACACAAGGGGTAGATCATGAGCAGGGGTCTCTCTCTCGTTTGGGGGGTTCGGGGGCCCTCCCCCGAGAAAAAAATGATTTTCGGGATGGCTGGAGAACGATTTTAAGCCTCTTTTATGGAAGGAAATTTGTTTTCTTTCAAGAGATTTTTTATAAGAAATGTTCATGTCTCTTGTTTTACATTACGCACGTGCGTAGTGTGCGTAATGGGCGTTACGCCTTTGCTAGGGCAGGGCCAGAATAACACATAGTGGTTATCTGCAACATGTCAAGTTTCATTGCAATAGATTCAGCAGTTCCCGAAAGTAAAATTTTGGAAGAAGTGTGTGGGCATGGCAGGCATCTTGGTCATTTGTCTAGGATTATGTTTAAACACATAATGTCGAAAAATTGGTTCTCACTTTTAATTGGCCAATTGCTGATGGTAAAAGGGAAGCAACTTCAAATGATAGAGCCATGACCTCGAAATAGTCAAGAAAGGTAACTCGTACGACCTTATTTAAGCCATTGCTTTTTTAGTATGTTTAAATGTGGTTTAGCCATGTTAGCGCGCCACAGTCAACAAGGTAAAAGTCACGTCGAGACAGATATAAGATAATTGAACA
This sequence comes from Rugalucina vietnamica, assembly GCA_964017185.1. Taxonomy (NCBI): domain Eukaryota; kingdom Metazoa; phylum Mollusca; class Bivalvia; order Lucinida; family Lucinidae; genus Rugalucina; species Rugalucina vietnamica. Next base: position 70,452,166 of record OZ024871.1, read on the forward strand.
TGTAATCCCTGAACCGACGGCTAAATACCAGAGTGGGCATGTCTATTCATGAATTCCCGAACTCCGGCCGCAGTTTCCGAACGATTTTATCAACTCAGTCTTGTCCTAGCTCAGCGTTTGGTCATCCAAACTTTTATTTGCAAATTATGTTTTTAAAAATATTTTCCTTTCTCTCTGGGTAGCGTTGGGTACCGATACAGAGAGTGGATATTCTATAGATTTTACTTAAGCATTGTTAGTCACGCCTATGCACTCGCCGGGCATACCACCGCGGTTTAACTTGTGTTTTTCTTTTTCTCCGGATTTCAGTTAGTTATTCGGCGCCCATGGATCTTCAATGTCGGTGATGTATAACTTATTGTACGTTTTCATAGAATAAATAACGAGAGCTATATATATAAAGGTCCGATGACAACACAGTGCCCTTTAATATGTACATGCCCTAAAAGGTAAGAGTAAGTAATGATCGAGAAAAGGCACAATCAAAGAAATTCCCACTCCAAAACCCGAGGTGGGAAAAAACTAAATTGACAATCTTATTATACTTAGAATACATCGTAAGCCGAGTGAGCTTCTATTTCCCAATAGATTGCCACTCAGTTACTATGATTTAACTAAATTTAGTAATGCAATGTGCTGCGCAAATATGATTTTTTAACTTATTCTGATCTTTACTTTTTCTTATCATCAAGCGTTCTCAAATATACTGATCTAAATTGACAGGGCGACTAATTCCGAACAACCCTCGCCATTTACCGTATCTCATAAAAACTCGTTAATCGAGAATCCAGGTTGTGATTACAAAGATAGATTATAAATAACAAGATCCTTTAAATATCACTAGAACCAAAACAAAAGGCCTGCGATAAATAAGCAGTTTCAGAGAAAATGTTTTAAAATACAACCCCTGGAAACATTTTTTTCTTTCATAAACCAACTTTATGTACGTTTGCTAATTCAGTACAATCTTTGCAACGATAATACGTTCTATCTCCATTAAGCCTATACCGGGGCCTATATATAAGTGGATATCGTACGGAACCCGTGCGATGTCCGTACGGAGTCACTATACGTTCTGATACAAAACGCAAGCTAGGCGGTCGTGCGATAGTCGTGGGGTCTTCGAAGACTTTTAGTGGACAAAGTACGGAGTCCCTTGGACTTCTGACTGATGCCTTGGCTACAATTAGCTTGCGATGATCGTACAATTTTTACATTTTCATCATACGGGCGCCGCACGGAGACCCTGCGCTGATCAAGCGGTCACCTCGTGATTTTTGTATGATAGTTTGGGGACAAAAATCGTGCAGTGATCGTAGGGAGTCCGCAAGGGGTCATGCCTAGTAGGTTACATTTTCCCCGATCATTGTACGACTTTTCGGTCTGCGATTTTCCCTACGATATTTTAGACATCGTAGGCGACAATGGGCTACGACGGTATGTGTTTACAATTCATGCGGGCATCTTATGATTTTTTGTTCTGACTTTCTTTTATGTTCCGAGTCAAAACCGTACGGAGATCGTAGGGAAGTCGTAGGGTCTCCGCACACTTTAAGTGGAAATCGTAAGGAACCATATCCCGTCAAAAATGCACAACAATCATATGGCGGCCACACGATAAACTCGCGGACGCCGTGGTATGTCCGTATAACGACCGAACGATATGCGAACGGTTTTAATAACCTTTACGATCACCCTAAAGGTTTACGAATATCTTACGATTTTAGTCCCAAAATTATCATAAAAACCGTGCGGTGACAACACGATCAACGTAGGGGTTCCGTACGGTGCCCGTACGATGCTAACTGCGATATGTCTACGGGCTACGGTCTTGCGCTTTTTAGAAACTTGTAAAAGTGCAGACTAGGCCTACTACAAAATCGTAGAAGCTATGGAGATCGTAGTAAGCCGTAAAATCGTAGGGTTATCGTAGGGTCACTCTGCGGAGATCGCGCGAAATGCAAAAATGTGTATCGTACGATCATCGCTAATCGTAGGCCAAATGTAATCTAGGCTTTAGAACCAAGATTTGTTTTCTGGATATATCATTGTAATTGTTATTTGCAAAGAAGGCCTACAGTGCCGGTGGAGGGGGTGGGGCACCCTGCCCCATCTCAGGCCAATCTAACACTTTCGAAATCATTTCACCCTTTCCATGGCGTAAATTCAATAGAAATGAAATCATTATTACGTGGTTTGATAGCAGGAAAGCAATCTCAAAATGAAAAAATATTAGATATATATAAAAACGAGGATATGCGTATGTATTTAGTTGTGGTGTGAAACCAAATTCGAAAAATCAATGAAAATCGAATACTTTTGGCCACATTCTGTAGTAGTCACATGACGCATGATGTCACTCTGTTATGAGGATATGCGTATGTATTTAGTTGTGGTGTGAAACCAAATTCGAAAAATCAATGAAAATCGAATACTTTTGGCCACATTCTGTAATAGTCACATGACGCATGATGTCACTCTGTTATGACGACATCATTATGAAGCAAAAAAGAAGAAGGCATGAGAGTTGTATTTGCTTGTATTTTCAAGCTTTTTTCTTGCTTTTGGGAAATTTATCATGCTTCATGTGGTTACAAATCTGAGAAGACATACCGAGATAGGCGAGATACACACTGTAAAAATCGGTGAGTACCATTATTTGATCGATTGCATTCAAAAAAGGAATAATGACAACTGATCATTCTAGGCCAACAGTCCCCCCATGAAATCATTCAGCAATTGCCTGACTTTGTTTCAACGTCCTTAAAAGAAAACTTGCTATGAAGCCTGGTTATTTAAGCGTCTTTAGTCGTCCCTTGTTTTGTAAACACGTGTTGATGATGTTTACTGCGGCTGCGCAAAGGGGTTTCGAGTGTCAAAATCTTGTCTTCATTTATGGTCAATTTTCTCCAAAACCGAGTAAACTGGAAATCACACATTCGGCCCAAGGTTAGATTGACATCTCTAGAACACATTATAAAAATATCTTTGAAAACTTTTTATAGGCCCTAAATTTCTGCCACAATTTTGTGGAGGCACTGTCCTGAAATGGACCACCGATTCGATTTTGGTGGTCAAATTCGAGCGCTAATTTCTAGGACATATCTGATTCGTCAGAATGCAAATTAGGTTCAAGTTGAAGATGACAAACCAAATTATCCACTGCATACGCATTTCTACAGTTTTAATAGTTTTATACTCAAATATAGCGAGTTTAAAACACCGGAAGTAGAATGACGATTTTGTAGATTTTTCAAAGACAAAATATAGTCCCAAATGGCGGAAGCACAAAAATAATAGAATACAGCTACCGCCCATAGTTACCGACCGACTGGTAAATAGCGCAGTAAACCACCTTAGTGGGTGAGCATGTTTTTTTTTTCATCGACGGGGTTTAGCTATGATTTGAATCGGCTTATAGCTTCTATTACACAAATAGAAATGAGCCGCCACATGGGAAACCCAACAATCTGCCTAGGCGAAATCAAAGGCGCAGATCAGCTTCGCAGTAATGGCGAAGCTGATCAGCGCCTTTGTTTTCGCTACACGGATAGTACAATTCCTTCTGTACTTAACTCCAAAATTTCAAGCTTCTAGCTCTTTTTTGTGCTTGTACAGGCCGATTTGTGTCGGACCTGTTCGGAAACCACATTGTTGGTTTTCCCACGAGGTGGCTCAACTATAGACACGTTTCTCGTCCAATGGGATTTTCAACTGCGTTATGGAACATTTCCATAACACTATCTTTAAACGCTGTATTAAGCCTACACGTTTAAGTTTCAATCTTAGAATGCTATGGGGAATATTTTAAGAGAAATGAAACTCCAAATCAAGTAAACTAGTCTGTTTTATGAATACTCCCTTAAACCCCATTTCTATACTGTAAATTTCTGGTAAATTTCTGGTTAGCAGGGCTAATAAAATACGATTAGATCCTTTGGAAGCAGTGAAACATTCAAAGGGAGATAGTATGGATTATATTACGCAAAGTCGGTTAATGAACCCTCATCAGTAGCCCTCTTTAAATTGGCAACGAAAGCCAGACTATGTTTCTTATTTTTGCTCTTACATGTAAGCATAAATTGTGTGTATTCGTTAGAACCACCTCATACAATCAATGTTTCGAGCAAAACTATTAAATGAATTGTTTCATTCTTACTATTCGAAAACAAAATCCGTTTATTGCATTACTATGCTGCTTTTCACAAAGTCTATATCAGACCTCAAAGGTACGAAATTTGGAAAGTTATGCAGCACAATGCACAAGAATGTAGTGAAAAGAACAATGAGTCTAAGATAACCAGAAACTGTCGAGTATTTTTTTTCATTTTACTCTACCGAAAATGCTAATTTACAATGTGACATTTACAGTCAACCACACTTAATGACTGGCCAGACTTAAAGTTTTCTTCACATACTTCTGTGGTGGTTCTTTTTGTTTTATGTATTGGTGTTTAAATTTTTTTTTGTGCTGTTGGCGCCTTATGTGTGTTTTCATAGTTTTAGTTAAGTTAAGGTAACTGAGTGTCCACCTATTGGGAAAATAGCTGCTCATTCGGCTTGCGATATGTTTCATGGTATAAGTACCTGATTGTTAGTTTGGTTTTTTCCCACCTCGGTCTTTGGAGTGGGAATCTTTTTCTGATTGCGCCTTTTCCTGATCTTTGCCTACTTGTACCTTTTTCTACAGAAGTAAACGACTTGACAACTAGTTAGGACAACGGGCTTAACTCTTTGTCGCTGGTCGGGTTCTCCGGAATTTAAGTACATGAAATAACTTTTGTTTCGCTCTAGTATTCCAGTGCCACTGTTAGGCCCACGTTTCTGCTTCATCAAATTGCTTACATATACTGTTTTCTGTGAAATAACTAGAAAGCTTATATAAGAACCGAACAATATACATTGTTGTCAAGCAGTCTAAGGTTGAGGATTGTAGTCCATAGAATCCATAAAGGGGCACCTGGAGTATAAAATGCCGAATTAGGTGTCTTATCTCACTTTTGGCTTAGTCACCAAACCTGTCAGAGCTCTCCAATAAACATCACTAGGCTAAGCAATGATCAATTCTGATTGGATAATGCTTCAAGGAGGAAAGTTACATGTGGAAAGTTTGACATCTCTTATCAGCAGATCAAGTATTGTAGGTATTCCAATCGCTTCAAGTTACCTGGGTCAGAAATCATGTCACGCCCACTGAAATCGGTAATCATCAGGAAAACATGTCCGTGCAATAAATACCCCCTTAAACCCCACAGTTATATACTAGTAAACATGGGGTTTGCAGGGGTATACCTATTTTTCGGATTTTTGCTCCAAAACATAGATTGTGGGTACTCGTTAGAACCGTCTCGCCGAGGCGGTTCTAACGTGTACCCACAATCTATGTTTTGAGCAAAAATAAGAAAAAATATTATAAAGTTTCTAATGAAAATTTTCATTTTTTACAACTTAAAAAATCTCTGTATATTGTATGGGCGTAATGCAACAGGTAATCCCAGCTGAGGTAATAAAACTCTTGCCACCCGTCGGCAAATGTGCCTCTTTACGTCCTCCAGTAACTGCAAAAATTCCCTGTCATAACATAAAATAACATAACATAACATAACATAACTGTTTGTTATTCTTACTTTTAATGCAATGTTTGTTATAAAATCGTGCTCACCAATGTTTGAGTAGAAACTTAAACAAAACACATTTACAAAAACATGCCCACGATGCAATATACATAATTTTTTGGTTGTAAAAGAATCTAAAATTTCATAAGAATTTTTCTTTTATATTTTCCTTATTATTTCTCAAAAATAGATTGTGGGTACATGTTAGAACCGCCTCGGCAAGGCGGTTCTAACGAGTACCCACCATCTATGTTTTGGAGCAAAATAAGAAAAATAGTATACCCCTGCAAACCCCAGTTTTTCCATATAAAAGTGGGGTTTAAGGGGGTATTCATTTCACGGACGTTTTCCTGATGATTGGCGGCAAAGTTCACATAGGAATGCCTGACACTGTGGAGCAGTCACATGTCTTTACATCACGAACGCAACCTTGACGCAAATGAAGACAGGTCAACTGTTCTAGTACCATCTTATAGGCCATGTCAAATGGTTTCTTTCAAGGCCCATCTTTAAGGTTTGGCTATTCAATACTTCGTAAACATGGGCAAAAGGGCTTGTTAAAATCTACTATCTAGATCTCCTTTTTCAGTTATATCCTGAAAGTTGAAGCTCTTAATACCTTATTATACAAATTATATTTTAATAACATTAATTACAAAATATTTCATTCTTTTGTTTCACATTTTCTGCGACAAACATATAGTTATGGACAGGAAAAGGTATAGCCACGTGCGAACTATTTGCGTTATAATTATTAAATGTGGTTTTGCAAGCAAATTCTTGTTATTTTATATATCGAGTCAAACACGCTTGGTTCTGGAACATTCTTGCCTTTAAATTTAAAAGATAAAACTTTTCAAATTAACGTCAAGATCCTTATGACCATCGCAGATATTCGGAGAAATAATCTGAGCGGACACAGTATTTATAAGGATGGCTACACCGCCTTTATGGCGACAAAAGGAGCAGCTCCCAATCTTTGAGGACAGGAACACCTACTAACATAAGTTGGAAAACGGATTCCTCAGTTATGAGTGCTACACGAGATGGTCGTTCCGCAAGTATGTCGAAGCCCGACATTCGTCATGTCATCGACGACGATGGGCGGGACAACGTGCCTATAGCGCAGTCTGCGGGTACCGAGATGCCCACAGATGACCAGATGGCGACTGGTGAGCAATGTATGGATAATGTTGGAGTTGCCTCCGCAAGTACATGCACCCATATGCCTATTTTCTGTAATACCAGTGCTGAAGTAAGACGGAACTACGTGGCTGTAGCGCAAGCGTCGGGCGTTCAGACGCCGAGAAATATCCGATGGAACTTTGTTGCGCCATTTTTGGAGGACAACAGAGAGGCTCCTTCAACAAGTTCGTCTGTACATTCTCTTTCGCATCGTAGAAGTGAAACCTACATGGGATGTCTGCCCGTCCCACAACGTTGTGCGGCCCCGTGCCCTATGGAGTACCAGGAAAGGACAATTGCACAAGCTTTTCGTACGATGGACCCAGTTGTCTTTACAACAAGAGCGGCGAATCCACAAGTTATGTATCCACATCGCGCTCCATCTATTAGATATTGGCCTGTATTACCGGCACCGAGACAAACATATCCACAGGTGGAAGCGTCCAGGAAAAGTAAGTCGGGGAAACACCTCCCAGATTGTAAAGTTTGTGGCGACCGTTCAGTAGGCTGTCATTACGGCGTTTACGTTTGTGCCGCATGTAAGGTAAGGCGTTGTTCTGTTTGCCGAATTGCCGTTTCATTTTTTATTTTTTTAGAATATCTTCAACTACATGTATGAAATAAAACAACAAAATTGAAAACCACAACCATTTTCATGATTCATCAGGAAAACATGTCCGTGCAATGAATACCCCCCTAAGCTCCATTTTTATATAGTAAAACTGGGTTATGCAGGGGTATACCCATATGCCTCAGTTAGAAATTTTATTGAGTATTTTTCAACACACAATGTAATAATGCATTGACAAAATGTCCAAAGTTGCATATTGTGACTACGTCTTTTATTGGTGAATAGAATAATTTTTAAATTGTGTAGCTGTATTTCGCCTACAACTTCTCAGAACCTCTGTACAAATTTCTCATCTATTGCTGTGGTCAAAATAAGTTCTGGCCCGAGAACAATTCTAATGTTTACTATTCCAAGTAGTTCTTTCAACAATACTAGTGGTACGTGTTTGCAATAGCATTTGTTTAAAATATCTATAATAAAATATTTTTTTTAGTTTTCTGCGTTTGATTGCGCCTCGTAGACAATCATAACAATGCCTTCAATCAGGAAAACATGTCCATGTAATATATAACCCCCTTGTATCCCACGTTTATATAGCAAAACTTGGGTGTAAAGGGATTTACCAATTTTTCTTATTTTTGATCAATAACATAGATTGTGGGCACTCGACAAGGCGGTTCTAACGTGTACCCACAATCTATGTTTTGTAAAAAAACAACAGCAATTTTTACAACTTTAAAATTCTCTGTATATTGCATGGGCAAGTTTTCGTAATGTAAAAGAAGAATTACATTTTGATGTATTTGCTGGAACATTACGAAAACTTGCCCATGCAATAAACAGAGATTTTTGTTATCTTGAAAAATTGAGAATTTTCAGCTGAAAAATATTGATATTTTTCTTATTTTTGCTCAAAACATAGATTGTGGGTACACGTTAGAACCGCCTCGCCGAGGCGGTTCTAACGAGTACCCACAATCTATGTTTTGGAGCAAAAATAAGAAAAATAGGTATACCCCTGCATACCCCAGTTTTACTATATAAAAGTGGGGTTTAAGGGGGTATATATTACACGGACATGTTTTCCTGATGAAAAAGATAATACTCAAGGAGAAATTATCCATACATCTCAAGTATCATTCACTATCCACTATTTTTTAAATAATGTAGAAACTTAAATGTATCTTTTAAAGGGATTCTTTAAACGCCAATTAAAGGATTCCCGAACCCTCACGTGCGTCCAAGGTGACGGGAAGTGCATGGTATTTGGGCGAGATAACAGGCGGAAATGTGGTTTCTGCAGACTAGACGCTTGCAAACAAGCCGGCATGTCAAAACCAGGTAATTGGTATTTAAAGCAATTGCAATCATTTTCTTAGATATTCATCAAATTCTTATTCATTTTTTTGTTAAGCTATTGTTTTGGAACGTTCTTATTAAAATTTGCATGTTTGCAATTGTGTTGAAAGTCTTTTTTACAGAGGTGAACAGAAAACAAAAGGTAAGATAGGAATTTTATCTTGTCTGCTTCTATGTTGACAAGAAATCAGCATAAATTTAAACCTTATGGCGTATTGTTTCAATGCAAAAGTTCGTATATCATTATAATAGTATGACCAGGTATTCCGACAGCCTTGGTACGGTCATAAATGAATCTGCATGAGAAGACCAAAAATTTGGGTTCCGACCAGGTTCAACACAAACCGGGCTGTACAATCACAGAAGAAGATTAGAAGCTTGAAATTTCAAATTTAAAAAGAAGAGGAATTGTACTGTCCGTGTAGCGAAAACAAAGGCGCTGTTCTGCTTCGCAGTTACTGATCTGCGGCTTTGTTTTCGCATATGCGAATTGTTGGTTTTCCCATGCGATAGCTCAAATCTTAATGACACAAACATCTCTGCAGTCACAAACAGCACTACCAAGTAGTGACTGCAAATGTAAAACAATTTACCATTCACCGATGTTAAGGATTATTATTATTATTATTTTTTTTTTTTTGATCGAAATTCAGATTTTCAGATTTTAGCTTTCACTGGATATTAAAAAAAATTAGCCTAAGGCTGTTTTAATGTCTGTGAAGCCCGAAGGGTTGGATCATCTACAATCGTACACACCACTTTTAACCGTTCATGAAATTTAAGCAAATCTATCGACAGGTTTGTCTACATGAACGAGCCCGAGTGGGACCGGTGATGATGACTGTCCATATAATCCAGATATATATACATGTATATTTCAAATCAAATGAAACAGAGCTAAATAAAATCAATAGTTGAACCACGAATGGATCATATACACACTAATTAAAATACAAACGATATTGAAAAAAATGATGATAATAAAAAAAAGAGAGAGAAAAAAAAAAACAAAAAAAACTGCCTTATCTTTTGGTAACGTTATATCGACAGGTTTGTCTACATTAACGAGCCCGAGTGGAACAGATGATGACGACTGTCCATATAATCCAGACATAGAAACGTTTGTTGCTGCTTTGTTGTCTGGGATAGAAAAGTTTGTGGATTTAGACTCATACAGGGACGAGGAAAGGCTAACAAGACTACGGAAAAGAACACACGTAAAGCATCATTGTATTATCATCCGTATGCAGAAAAAACATATTGTGAGTTCTGTTGTAACTTCATGTAGCTTTCAGTATAATCATTCATGTAACTAGTGAATGAATTACAACGAATGTTATTAATACATATACATATGAATATTTTCCTGAAAGTTGTTACGTTTAATTAATGTTACCACTACCATTTAACTTTAAGTTAATGTTTGGACGAAATCAAGAAAAATGCAAATTAAAGTCAAAGTTTAAAAATCTCATGAAAACTCTTATTGTAAAAGCTTTCCTTTTAAGAATTAATCTTAAATGCTTTGTAGACAGTGCTGGATTCAATTGCTTTCACATGTTTAAGTATGGGCTAAAATAAAAACTGTCAAAATATTTTGGGAAAAAGTTAGATGTAAAGTCGAATTAAATATATTGGCAAAATAGTCAATATTTAATAATTCTGGCATTGTTTGAGTGTCGTTATTCTTCCCAGTCCCACTGCGTTTAAGATCGCTCAAGATCGTCATACGATTGTCTTAATATAAATTTGGGGGTTATTTCTTTGATCCCGATTTGCAGAGTAAGAAAAAAGAAACATTTGGAAAATATTTTACCAGTTTTGCATACACAGTCTTATCAGGATTAGACAACTGTACGATTGCTTACGATTCAGTGGGACCGGCACTTAAAAACATTGGTTTGTACGCTATTGACTTGTAAACACGAAGTGATTTGAACCGGAAGGTCTCGATAGAACGCTTTTTGATGCTTATCAATGTATATGTTCATGAAGTATACAGCGGTATGTTCGCTCTATTTAAGCATGACATTTCAATTTAATCTTTTGAACTCTCTTTTAACTAGATTGTATCATGCATGCGCACTTGGTTACTTGTATTGTATAATTTGTACATGTAGTTAAGTGAACAATCGGGAACGTTTATTTTACTTCTGAATCATTCGTTTAATTGTATTGCATGATGTTCAAGTATAGCCGCTTCCGGGATCCATGATTATAATTCAGTCCATGCACGAGCATGTAACTACATTACGAAAACAAGCCCAAGATATATGTAGTTTTTTTGTTTAGTTGTAAAAATTGAATACATTTAGTAGAAAGTGTTTGACATTTTTCTTATTTTTACTCAAAACTTAGATTGTTGGTACACGTTAGAACCGCTTCGCCACTATCTATGTTTTGAACAAAAATAAGAAAAAATATTTACCCTGCATACCCCAGTTTTACTCTTTAAGGAGGTATTCAGTACACGGGCATGTTATCCTGATGCATGAGCATGTAGCTATGTCTGCGATGGTATCGCATGATGTGATTATCAGGTAGAGGAGATACATTTATTTATATTGTATCTATAAATCTATAGAATTATCTATAAATTTATTGAACAAATATCCTATAAATTTATAGATCAAACAAAATTTGTCTGCGAAAATTGCCTGAATGGAAATCACATCCAGAATCCGTGTCCAAACTGTGTCTATGGTCTATTTCCCATTTCGTTCTTGCATGACATGTCTACTTTGATACTGAAGCTGCATAGAAAACAGTGCAATATTTCTAATTAATTTCGACTGGGCATAAACTTTATACATGTATACAGTCCCTTTTTAGGAAGATTGTAGGAAGAAACTATAATTAGAATATATGGGACAAAACCATTTTCTCGAGTGTGATTCTCTTGGTTTCTCGTTTGCAAACAAATGAGCCGCCTCGTGGGAAAACCAACAATCTGCATAGGCGAAAACAAAGACGCAGATCAGCTTCGCGGTAACCGCGAAGCTGATCAGCGCCTTTGTTTTCGCTACTCGGATAGTACAACTCCTCTGCTACTTAAATCCGAAATTTCAAGATTCTAGCTCTTTTCTGTGCTTGTACAGGTCGGTTTGTGTCGGACCTGTTCGGAAACCACATTGTTGGTTTTCCCACGAGGCGGCTCAAATATTGACCAGTATGTTGTTATGAATGATGTCCAACTCAGTAATTAAGCCGTTTCGTGAGAAAAGCGAAGCGATATATTAAACCACAGCATGAGAATGAATGGCTAGAGACTGAAATAGTGTTTTAAGTAGAGCTATATATTTATGGCACTGCCTTGGCGCTGATCAGGTGCATGTACAACAACCGTTGTACTTCAGTGTAAGAAAAGAGCAAAGTCTTTTCATAATCTTCGAACATTGGTTAGCATTTTAATGTTACTTATTTTTAGATAATTTTTCCAGGAATTGAAACAACACGTCATTTCTATTATAACTAAGAGTGAATTTGAGGTATCAAGACATACAGAAAATTGACAACCTATACGGCTACGGATTGTCTCGGTCCTGTATTCTTTGGTCTAGGTCGTTTCGGTCATTAATTGTTTGTTCAGATTTTACGGAGAGACAGAGGTGTTTAGCACTTTTGTTTGCCCTTTTTTAAAAGCACTAAATGTATTTTTACACTCTTGCAAAAATGAAAATCATATCTTTATCAGAAAGACTAGAACTTGATAAAATTTTCAAAATAACTGTTAATGCACACAAATCGTTACTGGGCAAGCTCTCCTTTTAAAAAGGAAAATTTATTTCAAGATAGCGTCCAAAATAATAGCTAATTTTTAAAAATAATTATGAAGACCAATTTAGGCTCTATAAGCCGTTATGCGAATGATATACAGTGAAATACAAGATGCATTGTATTCTATGCAGCTTCCGTCGCAAACTTATTTTTTAAGACATGCTATGCAAAAAAAAGTGAAATTCCGCAGCTTAGATCCTCTACAAAAATGTAGATACATGATTATTTCTTAAGTCGATCCACACGATTCGCACGATGCATGCATGATTATTTCTTAAATATGCATGGTTATTTCTTTATTTGCATATTAACATTTAATTTGCATATTAATTTGCATATTATGATTATTTCTTCACCTTACGAAAACATGCCCATTCTATATACAGAGAATTTTTTCAGCCTTAAAAATTGATAATTTCATTAGAAAAAACGATATTAATTTTTTAATATTTATGCTCAAAACATTGATAGTGGGAACATGTACAAGCTGTGGTGGTTTTAACGAGTACACACAATCTGTTTTGGATCCAAAAATAAGAAAAATAGGTAAACCCCTGTAAACCCCAGTTTTGCTAGTATATAAAAGTGGGGTTGAAGGGGGTATACTTTTCATGGACATGTTTTCCTGATTAAATATTTCACATGATACATGAAATTTTCAACTTTTAATGCTGAAAAAATCTTTGTATATTGCATGGGCAAGTTTTCGTTATGTGGAGGTGTAGTTGTACATGTAGGCCAGTTTTGGAGATAAGCATCAAGATCAGTTGTACACGTTCAAACCATTGGCTCCACGTTCAATATTTACGAATATACACCATAACATGTAAACAACTGACAACTCAGCTTCACTTAAATAAGAACTTTACACGTACACGCTTTGTTTGCTCAGATGACTTCTAGTTTTTGCATCCTCCTAGATCAACTACATGTACCCGTACGCATTTGCTTTTCTCAACCTCTCTTTTATTATAAAATAATCGTTGCCGTATTTTCTCTAGGGTGAGCATTGGGCTTTACGTGCTATAACAAGCCAAGATTTTGAGGCTTTTGAAGAGCTTAAACCACAAGACCTGATTGACAAATTTGATTCGCTTCTAGACGCTCTTGTCAAAGGGTTCATGGACGCAGCACAAATAATACCGGGATTTGCGGCATTGCCTCGTGCTGACAAAGACAAAATGTTCAAAGGTATGTAAATGTAGCATCACAAAACAAAAATGCACATGCAATGTGCATATTTTACTGCAGCTATACAGACTGAAAATTATTTTCATATGCACATAGAATAATAGTTTTCTTATTTTTCCTCAAAATAAACTGTGTGCACACGTTAGAACCGCCTCATCAAGGCAGTCCTAACGAGTATTTACATGTATGTTTTGAACTACACTGAAAGAAAGTTAAAAGAGGCCACTTTTAAATTCGTTTTTCTATTCTAAGCAATGTTCAGAAATTAAATGATATATTTTATCTAAAACGTACCTGTCAGAAATCATTTTCTTTCACTAAAGGTGTTTATGGAGTGAAAGTGCAAAAATCAATGTTTTTGAATTAAAATTGGTTAAAGCACAACACTTATTGAAATAAGGAGTGAATGTCAACAAATGGGCCTTTCCTGTTCGCAAAAAATGATCATTTGAATTTTTTTTTCTACACTGTTTTTTTTTTTTTTTTTTTTTTTTTTTTTTTTTTAACATTCCGGTTTTTGTAGGGCTAGTAATAATGAATCCTCTTGCATTATTTTATTTGCTAATGTTTCATGAAAATAACATTTAAGTAACGTGTTGGTCTTTTGCTTTAAACAGGTAATTGACAAAGTTAAAAGTTCAAACTCTGCACAGCTTTCTGTAATTGAAACAAAAACAACAAACAAACAAACAATAAATAAATGTAGATTGCTGAAGCTACATTTCCTCAGAATTTGGGAAATTCTGAGCTTGCGGTATCTAGTAAATCGCTGTTTTCGTATATTACTTTCTGAACTAGAAGACAAAATACAAGATGACCTCTTATAAATTTCTTTCAGTGTAATAATAAGGAAAATGTATACCCCAGTGTATCCCATTTTTTTTTTATAGAAAATGGGGTGTATAGTGGTATAAACCCGCGGACATTTTATTCTGATGGTACTCTAACAGTGACAATTAAATTCAATCTTTATACTTCTGCTGTGGTTCTATTTGTTCTATGTGTTTAGTGTTAAATTGTTTGTGCTGTTTGCACCTTATGTACGTTTTCACATTTTAGTTAAGTTCTGGTAAGTGAGACTGAGTGGCCGCCTATTGGGAAATAGCTGTTTACTCTGGCTTACGATATGTTTGCTTAGTATAAGTACTCATTGTCAATTTACTTTTTTCCAACTCATTTTTTGGAGTGGGAATCACTTACTGATTGCGCCATTTCCTGATCATTGCCTGCATTTTACCTTTTTTATTTGCAAAACATCACATTCTACTAAGGTAACCAACAATCGTTTGGTCAATTAAGCACAAATTCAACAAAAGCGGTTTGAATAAAACTGATTCTCTAATTCGTCTGACAGCTAACGCAGTAGAGGCCACGATGTGTGTTTACCATATGTGCTTCAGTGCAGAACTTCAGATCGTATGTAACGAAAGGTTCAACCTTCATATATCTGCAATCGCAGCCTGCCTTGGGGAACCGACAGCCAACCAACTGTGGACGTTAGCTGAACAGCTGAAGGAGATTCACCTTCCGAAGAATTTGATTCCTGTAGTTTGGGCTATAACCCTTCTCAATCCAGGTATGCATTTTAAACAATTTTGTGACGACTGGACACTCTCTTCATTATCAACTGTGCGAGACCACTTTTATTTTATTAATATCAATAACAAACAAGGAAAAAAAAACTCTTGTACATCCCAGGAGTTGTTTGTTTGTTTTGTGGGACAATGTCCCAGTAAACAATTTTTTCCCTTATGGGACGGAGTACCCGCTTTCTGGGTATTAACCATTTGCTCAAGGACACAATACGTTGCCGCCATTGGGGTTCGATCCCATTGCCTCTCGATTCGAAATCCGATACTCTACCACTAGGCCACCGCCTTTCCTACACCCCAGTAGTACTTTAATTGGGTATAAGGGTATACACATCGAATGGACATTTTATCCTGATACTTCTTTCTGAATCCTTATGTTAGAAATGATGAGAATTTGCGACTTTGAGCTTTACATTCTGAGAAACTACATTCGTGTATAAGTTCATACACTGATGCTTTAACTGTCAATCCTTTTACTTGTCATTTTCAGGAAGTCGACAAGTTCATTAATGACTTTCTCGAATCGTACACACATTTTCATTTGAGTACACAATCTATGTACAATCATTACTTAGACTCATAATGCTTTTCAAACTCATTTCCGGTGCCTGTCTTCATTACTGAACATTATAAGATGGTCTTCAATTCTTCCTTGCCCATGCGTAACAAAAATGACGGGTGTGACAGAATTACACTGGAAATCTTGTCTCGTCAAGAATATCATTGAAATTCACTCACCTTGTGTAATAACATCTAGTCAAAAAAGGGTACAAGTAGGCGATGATCAGTAAAAGGCGCAATCAGAAGAAGTTCCCACTCCAAAAATCGTAGTGGGAAAAAACAAAATTGACAATTATATACTTGTACTAAGAAAACATATGGTAAGCCGTGTGAGCAACTAATTCCATATGGAGAATTATTGCGGCAACCTCAGCGTGTTGCGCATCAGCAGCTATTTCCTAGTAGGCGGGCACTCAGTTACCTAAACTTAACGAAAGTATGAAAACGTACATAAGGTGCAAAAAGCACAAAATTCAAAACCAAAACATTGAACAATTAGAAACACCACAGAAGTATCGCATTGGAACGACCAGTAAATTAATATAAAATTGATGGCGGGCTTAAACTTGTTTGATCTTTAGAGAAAGTTATTATCAAGTTATATTCGTGTTTAGTTAAATACACTGCTTTAAATTTCCTTTTACTTGTCAGTTTCAGGAAGTTGACAAGTTCATTGACGTCAGTGTTACGAATCGTATGCATTGTACACGCATTTTCATTTGAGAACACAATCGATGTACAATGATTACTTAGACTCAAACTGTACTGGAAACACATTTCCGGGGCCTCTCTGCATTACTGAACATTATACGATTTTCAATTCAGAATGATACGAAAGCTGTGACAAATAACGCTGGATCTTTCTCAACAATATCATTGGAACTCACTAAATTTATGTTTATTTCCACATGGAGCATTATTGGGGCAATTACAGCGGGTTGACGCCAATCTTTTAGGTATCATAAGTCAATATAGCCAGCGTCAAAGATGCTCTGCTTGCAACGGAAAGTTTAGAGCTAGGTTGTAAATTTCCGGTCTCACTGAATCGAAAGGAATCGTAAGATTGCGTCATCATTAGTTTTGTGACAAGACTGCGCATGCAAATTATGTAATTTAAAAATGCTTTCCAACGTGTTTATGCTTTCTTAATTTGCATATCGGAGCCAAAGAAATGACCACCATTTTAAAGCCAGATGTACGTAATTGACCTCACGGTAGAATTTTTTTATTTTTTGCATGTGAGTGTATTTTGATGTCCTACATACGAAAATGAAAAGAAATCGATACCGTTCCGAGCTTGTTTTCGAGATATCTGCCTTCAAAGTCGCCAAACTTGAGAGCGAAAATACATTGACGTCAACGTAAAATGCGATTTTCAGACCCCTTTTTGTTGATTTTCTCGATATATTTAAAAAAATCCACGGTAGGATTTTTTAAAAAACTGATATGTTATAGAGAAATTTCTGACCGACAGGTAGGTAACGCGAAAGTCCATAGTTACCGGATTGGTTTTCCTGCTATAAGCGTGAGAAGGTAGGTAGTCGTTGCTAAATTCAGTTTGTTTTACGCGCGACGTCGGTTTTGCGCCAAAATCTCCGATGCTATATAGCATTAAATATTGCTAACGGTCGCGCAAATGATGTTTCCCGAGGAAAACATGTCTATGATCTATATTTTGAGCAGAAATAAAATATAATATCATTTTGTTTACATTAGTTTACATTTCTGAAGTCCTCTGCATAATTGTATGAACATAGTTTCGTATTCTGAACGTAAACTGACGTTAGAAATGACGTTTCGAGCGAAAACTGACGTTACGAATGCGGAGTAAAAATGACGTTTCGACCCTTAGATACGCACGTTCCTTTGAGCGCCTTCAATTACGTACATCTGGCTTTAATATGTAGACAATCGTATAGCGATCTTAAGCGATCTTAAGCGCAGTGGGACCGGCACTTAAGCCACCGAATATCAGAATTCACTTTCACATTTTTCTGACTTATTTTTTCAGAGCGTGATGAGTACAAAAACTCGACAGACATTGCGCTATTACGTGACAGAATGATAATGTGTTTAGACTACCTGTGTAGACGCACCGAGCCAGGTGAGAGGAGCCTATTTCCCAGAGTCATGGCCATTGTACGGGATTTATACACAGTGTCGATAGAATTCAATGCTGGAAGATGTTTGTGTAAATAATACTGGTCGTAGGGCGCTTGAATGTGAACTATATAGGTTCATTTTTATGACCGGAATGCTAAAATCAATGGCTACACTGAATTTGCTGACTCAGACAGAACAAAGTGAAAGTGAGGCGTTTTCCAACATGAGTCAATGTCAACATGTTTTAAAAAGTCACCGGTTCTTTGGTGTTTTTTCCTATCTGTTTGGTGGCGTGAACTGTCGGTTGGTGTGTTTGATTGCGTTTGAGTCAGATAAATCTATGTATGGAAGTGGCACATGCAATATATCTGCGTTTAAAACTGACTAGATACCTTTGTGTTTTATTGCCGTTTTGTTAATGGCAGTGACTGTTAGTCGTCAGCTAATGTGTTGTACAGTAAGAAGTTGTACAGTGAAAAGTTACTTCTTGTCTGTCTGTTAATCATATTTTGGATGAAAAAAGTTGAAGTTGTCATATTCTCATGATGGTTATTTTTGATCCTTATCTATTCATCCTTATGAAATATTTCTCGTATTCAAATTCGTTCTGTCATAGATACAAGACAAAACACTTGTTGCACTTGTTGTTCCTGCACTTGTTGCAAGCACAACAAGCACAATTGAAATCAAGCACATTACGAAAACTTGCCTATGCAATATACAGAGATTTTTTTCAGGTGTAAAAATTGAAGAAAAAAAAAATCAGTAGAAAAAACGATATTTATAATATATCTGCTAAAACACTGATTGTGGGTACACGTTAGAACCGCCTCGCCGGTACTAACAAGTACCCACAAACTATGTTTTGGATCAAATATAAGAAAATAGGTAAATCCCTGTTAAACCCCAATTTTACTATGTAAAAATAGGGGGTTAAGGGGGTATACATTTCATGGACATGTTTCCCTGATTATTAAATGAGCCGTGAGAAAACCAACATTTTGCACATCAGGGAAACATGTCCGTGCAATACGAGGGATGATCGGAAAGTACGTATAAAAATGCTGTAAAATAAGTTTGCGTAAACCGATTAATATGAAATTTAGTACGAATAAACATTGGTCCTTTTGTAATTAAATGCCATTCTCATTTTAAAACAATGACGTCAGACGTTCATGCACGAGGCAGCGTAATGACGTCACTTCACGTGAACAGGCGCACCTGTACCCCTGGGTTAACTTTGTTAGTGTATTTGGTGGGGTTGGGAAAGTTGGTCGACATTTTTTAATGGAAACTAATTTTCTAACACTAAAATTTGACCATTTTTCGAACATATACGGCATTCTGAGGCTTTATCTACTAATACGGTGAAATTGAATGCAACAGGTTAGCGTAAAATATGCAAGAACGTCGATTTCATTTTGTAAACTTAAATTCAATACCTTGTTTTCTGGCCGATGTTTAACGCAATGATAAAAGACTGGCATAAACTATAAGTAGTAGAGACAATGCCCGGGGAGGGCACTCCCTGGTAAGCAGTGTACCGATGCGTGATCAAAGGCTTGTTGAACATACCCTAAACAGTGTGATCGACATTTAAAATTTGACCCCCCTTTTCTCTGTGTTTGCTTTAAAATGTGACCCTTTCCACTGTGTCCCGTCAAAAAGTACCCCTTTCCACTGTAGTCAACTAAAACACTGGAATGCAATAATTCTTTTATAACCACGTGAAGATGCTATATGTGTAATATGCAAACAATCTGCCTGATGGCTTCAGAGAAGTAATTTTAAAATATAGACAGACTACAGTAACGGAAGATGGATGCCAGGTACCTGCCTATCCTATAAGATCACCTTTGAGACTTTGGCTCTGTTGGGTTAAAATGCTTAAAAATGTGGAACTGATATGATCATAAACAAACATTTGGTCATGCAATCAACACATGAAATAGCTAAAGTTACAAATAGGCAACATACAGATACAATAAGAAAAGATGGTAAACCTTAAAATGCACATACAGAAGAAATTGTCATCACTGAAACGAGAAACAGACTAACCACAGAGGAAGTATCGCCTTGGAACTGTCAGTAATAAAGTATTGGGGGTTTAAATTGTTTCAGGGCTTTCAAGCTTTGCCCTCAGCATCTGAATTTGTTCAAATGTACACAGAAAATTGACACAAATATATATGAAATAATGGTTGGTTGGTTAATTTTGTGTTTTGTCCCACTAAACAGCTAAGGTAATATGGCGATAGGAAATTAGTTTAAGTCTTGTACGAAAAACTGGAGAAGCCTGGAATTGACCCCTGGTTTACAAGGCAAGCAGCTTTCCCACTACACCACTAGGCTTCTATACATACTTGAAATAGATCTTGATATAGTAGATAAATACCAAGCACTTACATATAGCAAGCATTATGGAGAGCAGGGTACAAAAGACAAGATTTAATACAAACCATTTTTATTTGTATGAACTACTCAATTAGCAGAAACAATAATTTCTATTGAAGCAACACACATTGTTGAACAGAAAGGGAAAATCATATCTTATCCCTTAGGTTTTAGACATTTTAGTCATTTCGGCCCAAAACATATCGGCCAAGGACGCCTCGGTCCACCCCTTTTCACAGCGTTTTAGCAGAATTGTAAAAAACATACCCTTTTTCCATTTTGCCTACCCTAAATGATGTCAGCGCTGCGCACTGCCCTTCTTGAAAAAAAGTACCCTTTCTCATCGTTTTTTTGATCACGCATCGGTACACTGCTTACCAGGGAGTGCCCCCTCCGGGAGACAATGTCAAGAATAGATATGTTTCGAGCTTGCAGTAAATATATACTTTTAAAATAATGACTTCCCGAAAATGCAACATTTTCGAAAATCTTAACAGTTTTGTCTATTTGACACAGTCGGTATTTGCAAGACTCTACAGACAAATCCATTCGATAAGCAACCTCGTAACTTTACAAATATAAGCCGTGTGCGTTGCAGTTAATGAGTATTAAATAAAATGTGGGCATACGCAATCAAAACGGGTGTTACAATACTTTGAACTAAGACGTATTTTGAAATACGAATAAAATTTCGACGTTACGTTGCGCCGCATAACGTTAGGCGGTGTTTCCATAACGACAGCTGCAACGCACGTGCGCGTTTTATGCATGCGTTATTGCAATGGATTAATTGCATATATATTGCTGCATTATTTGATGAAATTTCATCTCGAAATAACAAAAGATAAAGAAATGACAACATTTTTATACGTACTTTCCGATCACCCCACGTATATACCCCCTTAAACCCCCACTTTTATATAGAAAAACTGGGGTATGCAGGGGTATACCTATTTTTCTTATTTTTGCTTCAAAACATAGATTGTGGGTACTGGTTAGAACCGCCTCGCCGAGGCGGCTCTAACGCGTACCCACAATCTATGTTTTGAGCAAAAATAAGAAAAATGTAGAAAGTTTCATTTTTTTACAACTTTAGAAATCACTGTATATTGCATGGGCAAGTTTTCGTAATGATATGCGAAAACAAAGACGCAGATCAGCTTCGCAGTAACTGAGAAGCTGATCAGCGCCTTTAGACGGATAGTACAATTCCTCTACTTTCTAAATCCAAAATTTCCAGCCTTAAGCAATCTTCTGAGTTTGTACAGCTCGGTTTGTGGTAGACCTGTTCGTAAACCACATTTTTTGCTTTTTGTTTGTTTTTTTTCTTTCACGGCTCAAATTGAATTGTTTCAAAATAAAGCCAGACCATGAAAATGCCTTCAGTGATCCCAGCTACCTTCGCTAGAAACGCGACGGAATATTCAGAACATCAGGAAAACATGTCCGTGAAATAAATACCCCCTTATACCCCACTTTTATATAGTAAAACTGGGGTATGCAGGGGTATACCTATTTTTCTTATTTTTGGTCCAAAACATAGATTGTGGGTACTCGTTAGAACCGCCTCACCGAGGCGGTTCTAACGTGCACCCACAATCTATGTTTTGAGCAAAAATAAGAAAAATACCTATTTTTCTTATTTTTGCTCCAAAACATAGATTGTGGGTACTCGTTAGAACCGCCTCACCACAATCTATGTTTTGAGCAAAAATAAGAAAAATATCGAAATTTTTCTTCTGAAAATTTTTGATTAAAGCTCTGTATATTGCAAGGGCATGTTTTCGTAATGGGAATATTCAGAATATATCGAAACAAGGAAATGTTGTAAAATAAAGATTATAAACCGTTGGCTAGCTGCGTGGCTATCGAACAAATAATCTGTGAATGTTTGTGCTCTACAACTGGATTTCTCATGAGGCGGATAAGAAATTTGATTTAAGTCGCGTCTTCATTACGAAAACTTGCCCATGCAAGATACAGGGATTTTTAAAGTTGCAAAAAATGCGGAAAATTTTCAGCAGAACATTTTTGATATTTTTCTTATTTTGCTCTAAACATATATTGTGGGTACTCGTTAGAACCGCCTCGACTCTCCGAGGCGGTTCTAACAAGTACTCACAATCTATATATTGGAGCAAAAATGAGAAAAATAGGTATACCCCTACAAACCCCTGTTTTTCAATATGAAAGTGGGGTTCAAGGGCGTATACTTTTTATGGACATGTTTTCCTGATGTTGGTGAAACTTCTCTTCGGGGCTTCCAGCCAGGTTAAGTGCGGCAACAACCAGCCTTTAAAGTCTTAAAGTCTTAGAAGGGGGCTAAAAGCTTAAGATTTCTGAATGAATTATGCAATCTATGAAGCGAAAATAAACAAAATGATCAACTGAGCAGTAAGATAAGCTGTACAAGTACTGCGTCTTTTTTTCTCTTATGACAAAAGGGTTTCTTAAGGTGCAGTTCCTTTAATATGCTGCAATGCTTTATGTTGTAACATGCATAGGAGTAATACAATATTTTCAATTCAATTAATTCATATCGTCTTTTTATGCCTTATTAAGAACTTAACACCTACAGAAATAAGTTGGAGCTGATAATGATATGAATCAGTTGATGTCTTTTTAATTACTAAAGCACTAATAAATAAGTGCATAACGTTCGATCAACTTTTCATGAACTGCGAATACTACCGCGTACCGTGTCATGAAACATGCATAGAAGTAATACAATATTTTCAATTATATTGTTTCATAAATGCTTTGCCTTTTATGCCTCTTTAATAACTTAACGCCTTAAGAAATAAGCTGGAGCTATTGTATGATTTAATTGATATCAATAATGAAAGCACTAATACATGTTAATAAGTGCATGGCGTTCGATCAACTTGTGGCGAACCGCGAATACATCCGTGCCATGAGCGAACTCCCTCAAAAGGTCATTCAGCTTGGTCTCAAACTGAGCGGCTCATAAGACGCACTTGTTTTGTGGATAAACGTCCAGGAAAACAGATTTCAGCCATATCGGGACAGAGAAACTGCTTCTTTAGTACAGGGAGCAGTGCAAATGTAAAGTATCGCCCATAGTGCAGATTATATTTTCCTTTTGGTCCTTTAAGATCAGCGAGGGTTTTCTGAGAAATCAAAATTTTTTATCGGTTTAGATATATTATCTAACCAAGATTTAAAATATTTGGTCCAATTTGGATAAATACTTTGTATTGACTACACTGTTGAAAGTTGCTAAATTACAGTAATTCTCTTTTGCTCCATGTTGCCGCATCTAAAGTGTCGCTGAAGAGGCTTAAGTAGCCGAAACCATGGTATGACCCATTCCCATTCTAATTTTTTCGCGGACCTCAGTATTAATTTTTATTCTTTAGTACATAGACGACACATTTGGGAGTTACAGTGTCTTTGAACCGTCTCGTGGGAAAACCAACAATGTGGTTTCCGAACAGGTCCGACACAAACCGGCCTGTACAAGCACAGAAGAAGGCTAGTAGCTTGAAATGTTGGATTTAGAAAGAAGAGGAATTGTACTATCCGTGTAGCGAAAACAAAGGCGCTGATCAGCTTCGCAGTTACTGCGAAGCTGATCTGCGCCTTTGGTTTCGCATATGCAGATTGTTGGTTTTCCCATGAGGCGGCTAATTTGCCACCGTATTCAGATTATTCGGTTGTGCATACATTCAATGTTTTCATATCTAGTGGTCGCACAAGGTCGTTAATGAATCCCTTCAGATTCATTTTATTAACGAGTTTTATGAATAAGCAAATTTACGCGTCACTGATGATGAACTGGTGGACTAATAATGAAATCGCCAGTAGACGCAGGCTATAATTTACATGTTACATCAGTGACATATAATCATGTCGTTTTCGCTTGGTAATGATTGCATTTTTTTTTATGAAAAATGGCTTTAATGAAGGAAATGACTTCACCTTATGTCTAACAATGTACGCCATGTTATGAGAGGATTGTCCAGAATATCACTGTAAATATACTCTTCGTCAAAAGTTTAGTATAATTATATGTCTAAAATGAAGGAAACACGTCTGGTAAAAACTTACCTCACTGAATAAATATCTTGACGCAATCGCCCCTATTCGATGCCATGGTTACAGCGGAAACAACCAGTGCTTTTTTGGATTCAAAATCGGCAGTTATTTAGATACTGATTGACAAAAGAAAAGTCTACTGTTTTGAAAGTGCGATTTTCGACACATTTTTGAAACCTTCTTAAAAAGCATTCAAATTCAACATTATAAAACGAAACTTAGTAAAATTTTGAGTCCACAGACAGAATAATAATGTGGTATAGACATCATTATCCTGTCATTTGAGATGTAGACATTAGACATCTTTAGCGACAAACTTATTTTCAAAATGATTAACATTGCAATTTTGCAATACATTCTATACATTTTTGTTATTTTCAGAAATGTCAGAGTTTGACTTTTAGCTCTCATTTTTTGTATGTAACAGGTTGTTCCAACATGCGCTTCCTTGATCTGAGTGTAAATTTTGTACAGACGTGCCATATGGGGTGCAAAATTCAGATTTTAGAAATACGGCTTTTTATCAAAATAATGCATATTGTAGCACATAAATTTTGAAAAATCTGAGACAATTTTTTCATTTGTTCTTTGCTACGACATGCTACGACATGCTTCCTTTATGAATCCGTGAATTGCGAATCTGTTTTATGTTTTTGAAATATTTTGCAAGCATTTAACTTTTGCACTTTAAAACTAGAATATGCTAAATTTTTGTCGAGGTGTATATATAGATTTGGATTGAAATAAAAGCTGACAATAACTCTAAATAAAAGTAGGGATCCAATAAGGCAAAAAGAATTTTAGTTATTGACGTTCTAAGAGGCACAAAGCCAATAATCGGTGGTGTCACAGGCATAATCTGACAATCCACTGCAGTAATCTGACAATCACCTCGTTATGACAGACCTTTTATCTCCGGTTCATATTGTATAGCAGTGTTCAAAAACCCAAATTTTTAATGAGTGGCACCAAAAATGCGCCTGCAGAAGCTACATAATTATGTAAATATTTCATCATATTTGTTGCTTCAACTGTTACAGTGTTAATTTTGAGTGACGCATTTACAAATTTACAAAATTGTAATTAATGAAGTCCTATCAGGCAACATAGTTAATCATGCACTTGCATACATGTATATACTGAAATACAATGATACACTTCGTACCTACATTTATCTTCGTAGAGGACTTAATTGCCTAAACTGGATTTATTTGCCCAGTTTAAGATATGCAGATCTCGATTTTCTTACTTTACATTCTATAAACCAACATTTCGCATGATTAAGGGGGATATTTACTATTACAGAGAAATTGAAGAGAAGACCTTCATGTTTTGATTCACCATTTCCTAAAGTGCAGAACGTTTAAGAGTACAAAATCGGAGGCCTAGAATTACTCCAATCTTCACAGAACGACAGTATTGACGTTTACAACTCACTGTCGTGTACAACATATAAACATTTTTGCTGAAAAAAAAACAACAACAAAAAACAATTACCAATTGCCAGGAACTTACGCGGTTGGAGCACAAAGAAGTCGATATTTCATCAGGAAAACATGTCCATGAAACGTATACCCCCTCGAACCCCACTTTTATATGTAGCAAAACTGGGGTTTGCAGGGGTATACCTATTTTTCTTATTTTTGCTCCAAAACATAGATTGTGGGTACTCGTGTTCTAACGTGTACCCACAATCTATGTTTTGAGCAAAAATCAGAAAAATATAAAAAAAAATTCAGCTAAAAAATTTTAATTTTTAAAGCTAAAAAATTTTCTGTATATTGCATGGGCATGTTTTCGTAATGAAAAAATTGACATATATTTTTCTAATGTGACTTCAGATGCACGTCAAGTAGATACCCACAGATACCTGACCCATAAAGATTGTCCCCGTTTTTACGACTGACCGTGGCCAACGTTAGTGCGGTATTAACGGTTTTTAATACACGTAGTCTCGATGGAAATTCAACGGTCTAGGATTTTCTCATGACCAAAGGACTTCGACTGCATGCCTTTAAACGTCTCCGTCTATAACACGTAATTCCAATGATTGTTCAAAATGCTGCAAAGTCTAATTATTCTATATTTGGAATCGTAATAGCACATAACTGAAGACGCATGAAAGTTGAAACTTGGTCATGAAAATACATAGAAAAAAATATATGAGCCGTATCATGAGAAAACCGGATTTTTGCATATGCGAAAACCGTCAAAGGCGCAGATCAGCGGTGCAGTAATGTTGTACATACCGATTTGTGTCGCATATACCATGTGGAGACATCGATGATCCAATAGAAAAACAACACTGTAGAAACCCCCTTAAACTCCACTTTTAGAAAAACTTGGGTTTGCAAGGGTATACCTATTTTTCTTATTTTTGATCCAAAACATAGAGTGTGGGTACTTGTTTTAACCGCCTCGCATCAATGTTTTGAGCAAAATTATTAAAAAATATCAAAATTTTTCCAATAGAATTTTAAATAATTGCTATTAAAAAAAAATTCTAATTGAGAAATCAGAAATTAATTATCGGTTAAGATTCTTACCAATGTTTAACATATTTGGTCCCATTTAGATAATACTAATCTTTGTATCGACTACCCTGTTGAAAGGTGCAAAAATTCACAAATTCTCTTTGGCTCCATGTTGCCAAATCTAAAGGGTCACTGACGAGTCTTGAATAGTCGAAACCGCGGAGTGGTCCATCCCCTTTTTTTCTTTTCAGTTCAGAAATATCTAAATACGCGACAGACGTACATGTATAGGTTATAACTTAAATGTTATGCGATAGTCTGCATGCTTAGTTTTTAACCCAATCATGGTTGATAACTCTGCTGCCTTCTTTAATTGCACGCCAGTGGGTCGGGCGTCTGACTATATGATGGCCCCGACATAAAAAGGTACAAGTAGGCAAATATCAGGAAAAGGCGCAATCAGAAAAAGATTCCCACTCCAAAAACCGAGGTGGGAAAAAAACCAAACTAACAATCAGGTACCATGAAACATATCGTAAGCCGAATGAGCAGCTATTTTCCCAATAGGTGGCCACTCAGTTACCTTAACTTAACTAAAAATATGAAAACACACATAAGGCGCCATAATAAACATAATAATGTTATTCATTTTAGTTGGTGTTTTCAGTCCTTCAGTTTACATTATACTTTTTTTCCGATTTTATCAAAAAGTACATGGGTACGCTATTTAATGCTGTACACGATAATAGCTATACATATACCTGTGATATACAGTCAATGTATCGAATAAACTTCAATAAGTCTAGGAAAATATTTTAAATCTGAAATAATTTCTAACTGCCTGTCTTTTAAATGTTGTATTTAAAATTAGTCTGACTCTTTTGAAAAATTAACGTGATGTTTAAGATATAACCCAATTTGATTAGCTATAGAAAGAGTTTTGAACATGGTTGTAATTCATATTTAATTTGTAACAGGAATGATTTTATATGGGCCACAACGTGAGAAAATGTACCTTCGGGTCATTTTTAGAGTATTAGAAAAAGAGTGTTACTTTGAATGTATAATATTTCTGTCGTCCGTTAGTCTTTATTTGATCTGATTATTCAAGTTATTTTGTGCGTTATGGCCAATTTACTATAGGAACCCTACAAACGTCAGTGTCCTGAAAAATGACGTTAAAGTTACGTAATGAATTTCTTTATGTTAGTAGAGCCTAAAAACTCGATGCAATTGCTTAAAACTGTTTAAACACTGGTCAGAACCTATTGTTAAGATAAAAACATATCAGCCTGTTGAAATTATTTTGTCTTTTTTCGTGATGATGTGGTTGCTATGGTTACCGTTTAGCGATATATATAGGAAAATAAGTATATTATGGGCTAAAACAAGGGCAGATAACTCCAAATATTGAAAATAAATATATTTTAAAACTCATTTATTTGGTCGCCCAGTGTTCAAATATTACAAATACAGTATTATTTCTAAAACACATATTGCATGATTTTTCCACTCTTTGCCGCTTTCTCCTAGTAATATCAGAATGTCCGAAGGTACATTTTGTCGCGTTGGGGTTCATATCTAAATAGCTCTTATTGTGTGGCATTAAATTTGAGAAATAATGCTAAGTTTGTTTTTACCAAACAGACATATCGTGGACATCCTCGTGTATTAATTTACGTGTTATGTTATGTTTATCATATATTTCACAGTTTTAAGAGAGAAATATTGAAAGGGTTGGACATGTTGGAACAATGTATATTTTACTGTTTCCATAGTGAATAATATTATCGGGGGTAAATAAGCAGGTGAAATCAGGATATGCTGAAGCATTCCCGTCCGAAATTCAAACCGATAAACACAGTGGCAAGAGAAGAAAAAAATAAGAATTATCAGTTGCCTTTTTATATGTATAGATAAGAAAATATACTTGTCGAAATTGCTAATTGCTAAGATTTTCCAATCCTTCTTCTAAGAATACGTCTAAACTGTTTGCAGCAAAAATCGCAAGAGCAGGAATGTTAGTTATCTTTATTTTGAAGTAGAAAACCTTAAACGGAATTCTAAGTTTGCACTCTGCCAACATTACTTTGAGTAATAAAAGCGTTTGTCCATATCATCTGCTTTGAGGAATTCCATTGAACATTACGAAAACGTGCCCATGCAATATACATAGATTTTAAAATTTGTAAAAAATGAAAACTTTTAGTAGAAAATGTTTGATATTTTTCATATATTTGCTCAAAACGTAGATTGTGGCAAAACATAGATTGTGGCAAAACATAGATTGTGGGTACACGTTAGAACCGCCTCGGCGAGGCGGTTCTAACGAGTACCCACAATCTATGCTTTGGAGCAAAAATACGAAAAAATATGTATAACCCTGCAAACCCCAGTTTTACTATATAAAAGTGGGGTTCAAGGGGGTATACATTACACGGACATGTTTTCCTGATGGAATTGAATGACAAGTTGAAATCACTCACATTGACCCTAAAATCAAGCGAAATCATACAAATGGTAATGACGGGCGATTCTATTCATCAAAAAGGGCTGTGTTATCTTCCATCGTATCGCACAAGGTCAAGGATTCCTTCCCGGTAATACAATATTAATGAATAAGCAACTCTACGCGTCACTGATGATGAACTTCACTAATGACACGTTACATTTAATGAAATGTAATATTTTTTCACTTTGTAATGATCACAATATTATAAATGTCAAGAAAATCAAATCAGCATCGATTAAATTATTGACTTCATAGTAGGTCAACTGTACATAACGATGTCATATTCGAGGGTTGAAAAATGAAGAATTGTCCAGAATATATAGATTTTAGTTACAATAATGTTCCTTAAAACACTTTTCAGCATCGATACTCAATGTGGCCGGCCAATAAACATAATCATAAAAGGACTGTCTTATCTAAGTGATTATTTGTTCATTATGATCTACCTGGATGGGGTCACGTTGTATACATGTATGTATGTAAAGATTTTGCCTGTAGCATTGTATGTCAGATCTGAAGACTATCCCTCGTCATAGTTTGTCCCTCATTGCGAAAACATGACAGAAATGTTTTCCAGCTGTGAAAATGGAACATTTTATTGGAAAACTTTCGATGTTTATAATATTTTTGTTTGAATAATTGATAGTGGGTAGGCGTTAGAACGTAACCGCCTCGCCGAGGCGGTACAAATGAGTACCCACAATCTATGTTTTGTATTAGAAATACGAAAAATATGTATACCCCTGTTTACTATATAAAAGTGGGGTATAAAAGTGGGGTATTAAGGGGTATAAATTTCAAGGATATGTTTTCCTGATATGTTCGCAGTTTGTTCTGAAACACTGTCATGGGATCTCGTTATATAGCTTCACGCGAAGGACTGGATCGAACATGCGACCCCTGGTTTAGAAGGCTGGCTACTTATCCACAGCACCAATTGCAAGAATTCTGCAAAGAAATAATCAATATGTACTACACGCCTACCAAACGTTCCGGTGCTCAACCGTTGGTTGAGACAGAAAATCGATAGGAGTAGTTTCCGGTTGAGCATCGAAGTAGCCAGAAAGGTAAACAATTGTTGCATGCTCTTTGTTGTTTGATTAATAACTTTTCTTCCAGGACGAAAATAAAAAATCTGGGAATTGTGTACAGTGTCTTACATATTCATACATCTGTGGTGTAAACATGAGGTCGAGGAATTATCGCCTTTTGACTGAATCCATTTCAGCGTGATGAAGGTGTACTAGAAACCGACAGGATTGTGTAGAAAACGGGTGTGTTTTAGGCTGTATTTACACTTTTGTGTCGTGTTTCAGGGTAATTTATATACCGCTGATCAAGACACAGTCATACAAATGTCACTTAAATTTGCAAGTCCATTCAGCCGAAGCAATGGGCACAATATCTTAGAAAACAACTCTGAGAATTTTGGTTGAGCATCGGATAATTAAAAATGATAGGGAAGTTGAGTTGTGTCATTTGACCATTGTTTACATTCATCGCTCAAAAATATGTTTCAGGAATGCCACACGAGTGCACACAGAGTACTTATTCCCACATTTGCCACTCTAAACTCTGATTTTTCCTAAATATCCAAAAACAGAAACTGCAGAGTAACAAATACATGTAAAACGGTGTATTTTGTGAACGACAGCCCACAGGCTGGTTCGCATAACTTAAACGGTGCTAAAAATACTAAAAAAATCCCTTTTTTCCGCAAGAAAATGTCAGTTTTTTATTTTTTGTGTGGTTTCGCACCGGAGTATTCGGTTGAGCATCGGAAGATCTGAGCATATTTGCCAGTCTTTATGTGATTTTTGGGATGTGAAAACATGCAATAATGGCATTCATGCGCTACTGTATACATTGTTGGTGAGATTTTAAATGACTTGAGAAGTTGACATATTGCTGTGTATCACTTAAGGTATATTGGTGGTAGCAATTTGAATATAAGCGATGGATTGAAACATGGTTGCATTTTGCATCAAAATATTATACAAAACGACACAAAGGACAGAATGCACAATTTCGTATATGTTACAAAGGCGTATCGCTCCACGCATACAGTTGTGGTCACGCATCGGAGTATCCGGTTGAGCATTTGACCATCTCTTTCTGTGCTGTCATAGCTTGAACGTTAAAACATTGATGTATATCAGACATTCCCACCTATATTTCCTACCTCAAACCTTTAAATGCCTGATGAAATGAACGTGCAGTAGTAAGAGTTTCGATACATTCATTCAAAATGTCTTCGCTTTAATAACATTTATCTCCTGTTCTCTGTCTTATTTTGTGTTCATTTCCTTTTCATTTCAGGTGATAAACGGTGTTAGTTATGGGGATATATAAAGGAAAAAGAAAACGAGGCCTCACATTAACCGTTAGAAAGACAACCACGTATAGTAAATGTAGAAGCAGACCCTGTTATTCGAATTCAGCTTCCCCGTTTCCAAAACGATGCAAAACATCACCAACAGTTCGAAACGCCACGTTTCACGCCTAAACATTTTTGTTTCTAAAGATAAACTCATATGGAACACATTCATGAAAAAAAATGCTTTCCTGGGCATTATTTTCGTCGCTTTTGAACAAAATGTGAAACATTACCCCAGTACCAAGAAGCTTATGAGACAGAGCTATGAGGTATTTGGCATGCCGTTTTACAAGAAATTGCTCTGATTGGTTGATTTTCTGCAATTGAGGCTTTATCTAAACATTGTCACTGCATGAAAAAAAAAAACCTGTTTAAGTAAGTTAACGTTTTTGTAAAATTCCATACAACTCGAAGTTTTAGATTTAATTCAAATTTTAGGTGACACATAACTTGACGTTGTTTAAACATTTTGTTATGCTTTCTATTCCGCGTTTACCTGCGTTTAAGCATGCCTTAAATAAGAAATAATTTGACGTCTAAGATTTAATAAAGATTTAAGAAAAAGAAAATGTGAAATTCAGTGTTGGGACACTTAAACTTAAGGTATATTCCTAAACTATTAGAATATAATGCACAATTATATGTTCAACAATTCGTTTGTAAACTAAAATTCAAATTTAAAATATAAATAAAATGTGAAGTTGTTGCAAAGTAAATGGCTTGAAAATTTCATGTGTGAAGTAAAGAATTAAATGTTATAAAACTTAGAGTTGTTTTTTTTTCTTCGTAAATTTCATCAAACTTCGACCCTAATAGGAGAAAGGTTATTATCTTAAAATTCAGATATTCTATCAACTGTTGATATGGCGGAATGTGCTTGTACGTTGTTAGGATATAATCTTTAATTTGTTGTTTTTCACCCTCCAATCACCAACATGTCTTGTTTCTTTCAGTCGAGGATACGTTGGTATGATTCCTTGCTTAGGCCAGTGCAAAAACGGGCTTAGAACCTGGGTCTGGGAAGACTAGGGGTGCAGGGTGGGACAGGGTAGCGCGTAAAAGGGAAATCCACAAAAGCTGTTGGTTCGAATCCCACTGAACGTCTTTTTTAAACTTTTTTTTTTCATTTTTTTCTTTTTCATTTTTTGTTTAAGCGCTTTATTTTTTTCTGTCTATGTTGCATAAAACATTATTCGCCAATAACGATTGTGTATGTATTATTGTCAAATTTAAGTCAAGTTTACGTAAAATTAAACTACAAGTTTTGTATGAATTTAAGCTGACACAATTCCACGTTTACAAGGCATATAATTTAAGTTTACCTTCTTTAGATTTTACGTTTTGTTTGAGAATAATTTGCACATAAACGCAGTAAACTGTTACAGTTTACGTTGAATTAAACTTATAGTAAACGAGATGTATATTTTAAATATGATTCCAACGTAAACTCACAAAAATTCAATTAAGTTTGAACTTTAATTACGTTTTCTGCGGATATAATGGCAAATTAAACGCGTTTTTTCATGCAGCGTGTGGTCAGACTGGCATTCTAGACTCATTAAATCATTACAGTAACTACAAACCAGCTGGATGTATTACACCTAGCAGAGTAAAACAAGTGGCAAACAAGCAGTGATTTTACATTTTGAATGTCTAAGAATATCTTTCAAATCAATGAAAGAATTGACAACTTTTTACTGTTGTGAAAAGAAATATGCTAGAACAAAAGTATTGCACGTGAAATACAGGCGTCCACACAATATTTCAAACAGAACTTTAATAATTATCCACCTTATCTTGATCACTGCCCTAGGTAAAACTTGAATTGTATACTAGTTTGAATATGAACTTTTCATCATGTAACTGACTTCACATTTATTTATGTTTCCACATGAACACTACATTTGTTTCACTAGCTATACCATTTTATGATGTCAATATTGCTATAAAATAAAGCAAAATTGACACATTTATTTACATATTAATCACATTAATCCAAGCTCTTTAAAATACATACAGTATAAAATGATGCTTATCTGATTCTCTGCAATGAAGTAAAGGTTTGTTTTCAAGGAAATCAAACACCCTAAGAATAATAAATCTGACAGAAATGATCCCTGAGAGATTAGGGATTTGCTTTTGTCCAACTTCAAATCATCCAAGCAGATAAAAATCTTGAAAAATCGCATGCCGTGAAGGGTTATAGTAGAAGCTGGAAGCTCTGTCTAATGTGCTCTTGCCAGTACCTAATGCAAATTCTTGTAATTTTTGAAATTGAGGGTACTTGTGTTTGGCAAGTTCTCCTTGGTGCACGTTTCTGAATTTTGCTTAGCTGTTTTGTGATAATCTTTACGGACATATTGGAGTATTCACTGAAGCAAAAAAGATTTATACAGTTCTCTTGGGCTGGAAGAAAATCGATAATAACCTTGGTGGCCGGTTAGAACTTTCGACTAGTTAGCTTTCAAGAGAAGTCAGAGAAAAGTTACAATAACAGTGATCATTTTATCTACTTTTCTCAGCCACTAAGCGTAGCCATGTCAGGATAAAGCTCACCCAATGACACTACACGACTCAGGCTGATCAATTATGTTGATTCTAGTGCAAATGTGTGTGTTTGCGAAATACAGAAAGAGATGGTCAAATGCTCAACCGGATACTCCGATGCGTGACCACAACTGTATGCGTGGAGCGATACGCCTTTGTAACATATACGAAACTGTGCATTCTGTCCTTTGTGTCGTTTTGTATAATATTTTGATGCAAAATGCAACCATGTTTCAATCCATCGCTTATATTCAAGTTGCTACCACCAATAAAACTTAAGTGATACACAGCAATATGTCAACTTCTCAAGTCATTTAAAATCTCACCAACAATGTATACAGTAGCGCATAAAGGCCATTATTGCATGTTTTCACATCCCAAAATCACATAAAGACTGGCAAATATGCTCAGACCTTCCGATGCTCAACCGAATACTCCGGTGCGCAACCACACAAAAAATAATAAAACTGACATTTTCTTGCGGGGAAAAAAGGGATTTTTTAGTATTTTAAGTACCGTTTAAGTTATGCGAACCAGCCTGTGGGCTGTCGTTCACAAAATACACCGTTTTACATATATTTGTTACTCTGCAGCTTCTATTTTTGGATATTTAGGAAAAATCAGAGGTTAGAGTGGCAAATGTGGGAATAAGTACTCTGTGTGCACTCGTGTGGCATTCCTGAAACATATTTTTGAGCGATGAATGTAAACAATGGTCAAATGACACAACTCAATTTCCCTATCATTTTTAATTATCCGATGCTCAACCAAAATTCTCAGAGTTGTTTTCTAAGATATTGTGCCCATTGCTTCGGCTGAATGGACTTGCAAATTTAAGTGACATTTGTATGACTGTGTCTTGATCAGCGGTATATAAATTACCCTGAAACACGACACAAAAGTGTAAATACAGCCTAAAACACACCCGTTTTCTACACAATCCTGTCGGTTTCTAGTACACCTTCATCACGCTGAAATGGATTCAGTCAAAAGGCGATAATTCCTCGACCTCATGTTTACACCACAGATGTATGAATATGTAAGACACTGTACACAATTCCCAGATTTTTTATTTTCGTCCTGGAAGAAAAGTTATTAATCAAACAACAAAGAGCATGCAACAATTGTTTACCTTTCTGACTACTTCGATGCTCAACCGGAAACTACTCCTATCGATTTTCTGTCTCAACCAACGGTTGAGCACCGGAACGTTTGGTAGGCGTGTACTAATAATTATTTAAATAACCCCTTTATTTGCCTGAACCTGTGAGAAAATAATATTTCTATTGGAGGCTTTATCTGTCATTTGCTCGGCGTTGTTAGGGTCTAATGCAATAAAAAATATGTCTTTAAAGGCGTGTTTTATTAGCTTAATACTGATAAGAGGTAGAGCAAAATAGAAAACCTGTATGGCTGACAATGACTCTGAATAAAGGTAGGGGCCTCTATTAAAAGAACAGATACTGGCTGTTGAGGGAAGAAAGGTAGGCAACGATCAGGAAAAGGCGCAATCAATAAGAGATTCCCATTCCAAAAACCTAGCTTGGAAAAAAATAAATTAACAATCAGGTAATTATTCCATGAAATCCTAAACCTAATACTCACCCTAGCCCTTAACACTAGCCTTAACCCTAACCCTAACCGTAGCCCTAACCCTAACCGTAGCCCTAACCCTGACTAGAACCCTAAACCTTACCCTAACCCTAGCCTTAGCCCTAACCTTAGCCCTAACCCTAACTAGTCCTAACCCTAACCGTAGCTCTAACCCTAACCGTAGCCCAAACCCTAACCCTAACCATCTAACCCTAACCCCTAACCCTAACCGTAACCCTCCTAACTTTAAACCCTAAACCCTAACCCTACCCTTAACCCTAACCCTAACTCCATCTAACCCTAACCCCTAACCCTAACCCTAACCCTAACCTAACCCTAACCTAACCGTAACCCCAACCCCTAAACCTCTAACCCTAACCCTAACCATAACATAACCATAACCCTAACCCTAGGCTTAGCCCAAACCCTAACCCTTACCCTATTCTAAACACCACACTGTGGCTGAGGTTGACAGGGGATTTAAAAGATAAATATTACAAATGTGCATTGCGAACTTAGACGATTTCGATCGGTTTTGCGAACTTAGTCAATTTGTTATCTGTTTTCGGACTCTTAAATTTTAGAAATTTTCAGAAAGAAAATAGAACTTAAAAAATTCAGATTAATACCCAAGTTCGCTACAAGTATATATGAGAAATTGCAGGAAAAACTGAGTCCCGTCGACTTTCGTTGGTAAATGACCGTCTTGTGCGGACAAAAACTCCAGTCGAAAGCCTTACGGCTATATTCTCTTCCGTCACTCAAACTCAAACTCGAACTCAACTCGCGAGAGTATGGCTGGAGTAGGAGTCGAG
This sequence comes from Rugalucina vietnamica, assembly GCA_964017185.1. Taxonomy (NCBI): domain Eukaryota; kingdom Metazoa; phylum Mollusca; class Bivalvia; order Lucinida; family Lucinidae; genus Rugalucina; species Rugalucina vietnamica. Next base: position 70,488,891 of record OZ024871.1, read on the forward strand.
TGGGATTAAATTGAGTGTGAGTGGAGTATAGATTTAGTATGCTCAACAGTCACTCAACCATCACTCACTGGAGTGTCAGATTTTCATTATTAAAATGATAATCCAAGTTCAAGATCAAATAGTGCCAATGAATGTCAATCAGAAAAAGCTAAGACTCAAGGCTCAAATGCGGTAGAAAAAAACATTGACCTCAGCAAATTCAACGAATCCTTAAAAACGATTCAAAACACAATACATACACTAGAAACACAAGTGACTGAACTGATAACATCATCATCACTGATTCAGGATATGAATAGTAGGCTTAAATCAGTTGAGAGCCAGATAAAAGCAAATAGTGACACTGAAAAAAGGCTGAAGGCAATTGAGGCTAAAACATGTACATGCACTCCACAAGAAGTGATCTTTAACATAGACAGAAAATTGAAAGAAGTTGAAATGAGTTCAAACAGGACACAACAACATGTCTCTTCTTTCGCAAATAAATTACAAGAGATTGAACTTCAAACCTCAAATAGATCCAAAATTTTAGAGGATAAAATAAAACTCATGGAGAACTCTTCAGCTAATAAGGAATTTGTGAACTATTTGAAACAGGAAAATTCGGAACTGAAAATACAAAATTCAGCACTGAAAAAACAAAATGACATGCTCTTGCTTGAAAAGTCAAGCAGGAATGAGAATCCAATATCTCTACAAGAAAATAAAGAAATTTCTAGTATGGAAAGGTACAAGCAGGCAAAGATCAGGAAAAGGCGCAATCAGAAAAAGATTCCCACTCCAAAAACCGAGGTGGGAAAAAACCAAACTAACAATCAGGTACTTATACCATGAAACAATCGTAAGCCGAATGGGCAGCTATTTTCCCAATAGGTGGCCACTCAGTTACCTTAACTTAACTAAAATATGAAAACATACATAAGGCGCCAACAGCACAAAAAATTTTTTAAACACCAAGACATAAAACAAAAAGAACCACCACAGAAGTATCGACTTGGAACGATCAGTAACACAAAGTTACTGGCGGGCTTAAACCGGTTTTACATGGCCATAACCTCACCCTCAGCTTCTGCAGTGGTTCATAACATTTAGTTAGTTATTCGGTCCTCGTGGTGAATCTCTAACTAGTCAACGAATCATCAAGAACAAACAAATAAATCATGATAAACATCCTGATGAATCAAAAACCAGGACTCACAGACTGAGTGAGCTGCCCGACGATGGAGATCCCTGGGCGCCGAATAACCTACTAACTCCGGAGCAAAAGAAAAACACCAGTTGGACCCCGGTGGGCCAAGCAACAGACAAGAAGCTCCGGCCCCAACCAACTAAAATGAATAGCTTTATGTCGGGGCCATCATAGAGTCTGACGCCCGACCCACCGGCGTGCAATTAAAGAAGGCAGCATAGTTATCAACCATGATTGGGTTAAAAACTAAGCATGCAGACTGTCGCATGACATTCAAGTTATAACCTATACGTTTGTAACGTGTTATGATTTTTCTGAACTGAAAAGAAAAATCATTAATTCCTTTAAGTTTCTTAAATTTGTAAACCAAGTCACCATAAAATTCAGGTTCCGAAAGGCCCTCACTTAAAAGCGTCTTTAACCCAACATTATATTTGGAAATCAATTCATAGTGTCTACGATAAAATTTAGAAAATGTTTTTCGAAGTTTATGATACCGATAGCCCTGTTGGAGAAGTTTTGCCGTTAAACATTTATTTCGAGCGTTGAAGTCTGTAACATGATTGCAGACTCTAGCAAACCTTATAAGTTGCGAAATGTATACACCATAAGAAGCACGACGAGGAACGTCACCATCCAAAAAAGGAAAATTTACTATATCAAAATCAAAGTCATCGCGCTTATCATAAATTTTAGAAGAAACAAATCCATTTGCAACAGAAAGATGTAGATCTAAAAAGGGGGCTTCAGTATCTGAGATATTGGCTTTGTTCAACTGAAGTTCAGGTGGATAAATTTGATTGACCATACCTTCAAAATAAGGGTTGTCAATGTTCAATAGGTCATCGAGGTACCTAGATGTGGAATTAAAAGCCTCGATAACATCAGCTTGATTATCATGGTTAAGAGAATCCATGAAATCTCTTTCGTAGCAGTATAAAAATAAATCAGCTACGAGAGGTGCGCAATTTGTACCCATCGGAATTCCAACAATTTGTCTGTATAACTTGGTCCCAAATCTAATATAAATATTATCAAGGAGATAGGATAAGGCGTCGCATACATTCTGACATGACCAAAGTGTATACCGACTTTGGTCAGAGGAAGTGAAAAAAGCCTTTCTGTCATTACATGCCAAATAAAGTGAACCATAGTTTTTTAATGCCCTTTTGAAGGTCCACTCTATCAAATCCAGAAGTTTTTCTTTAATTAGATTATGTGGTAATGTTGTATACAGAGTAGAAAAATCATATGTGGACAAGCTTGTCGCACGGAACCCTCTACACTTCAATTTACTGAGCACCTCACCAGAATTTTTAATTGACCAAAACCAATTTTTATTTGAAGTTTCATACACTGTCTCACAGTATCTTATAACATGAGATTTGATAGCAGTAAGACAGGAAGTTAATAATTTAGAAAGTTCAGTGGTAGTACAAGAGCTAGAATTTGCAATAAATCTAGCTTTGTATGGTCTTTTGTGAAGCTTTGGTAACCAATACATCGTAGGAAGTTTGTCTTGGCCTTCATTGACACAAACAGAAAACTTAACAGGTAAATCGTTTAAGTGGAAGATACATATTCAAAGGAAGATAAATCTGTTCCTACCACTGACCTCAATGTACACGAAAATACATATTCAAAGGGAGATAAATCTGTTCCTACCACTGACCTCAATGTACACGAAAATACAAGAGATGAGGTAGTGTATCTTAAAACCTCAAATAGGTTTGATGTGTTAAATGAGTCAGGAACTACTAGTAATAGTAGTTCATTAATGAATAAATCTAGTTCCAAAGACACACTGAATAGATACAATGCCAACAACACAAGATACTCAGCTGAACAAAGTGAATCAAACAAAAAATCTAAACTGAATATTATCATAGATAGCCAAGGGAATCTGTTAGATGGAACCAAAATGTACAAAAACATGGAATTTGAAATCAGTGTGCTTGGCCCAGGTCAAAAAAACATTAAAGGAGCACGTTCTCATATCAGTCAGCAATATTACACACATAATGACCATGTTATTGTTGCTGTAGGTTCAAATGACTTGACAAATAGACATCCCGATTGGTGTATTAATGAGATGGAATATCTCATAAAAGACTTACGCCTCCAGATACCAGAATCCAATATCCATATCTTGCCAGCATTTGAACGACTGAATAATGACCCGTTTAACCAAGATGCTAGTGCGTACAATGAAAAACTTAAGCTATTATGTGCAAAATATGGTATTAAACATATACAAAACAATTCCATCAATACAACAAACTCTCAGTTTTTCAGGGAAGATGATATACACCTTAACATGAAAGGGTGTATTGCTCTTGTGCGCCTAATTAAAACCCACATAAACTCTTGTTTGAACTTGAAGCCATATGAACAATACAAATTTCCAGGGAAACAGAGACAGACACAGAACAGAAGAAGCTCTGGTCCAGCCAAACAGTCTGGACAATCTAACCTCCTGGAAAATTTCCTTAAACTGTTGTTGAAAAATAACTAGTTGGGTACATGTAGTGGGAATCTTTTTCTGATTGCGCCTTTTCCTGATCTTTGCCTACTTGTACCTTTGGGTACATGTAGTATCATATCATTGAGGTGGGTGTTTTGCAGCGGACATCAGGTTTTTTAGTGCAGGTGGAATGAGGCCTTAATATTCGCAAGGGGAGACATCGGTGAGACTTTGCTTGTGGGTAATAAGGCCATGTGTTTTCGGTGGATGTATAAAGGGGATACCCTTTGTCCGCTGCTCTGTGCTCGCCTTAAAGAGATAACAAGTTTACAATAAACTGCATAAATACCAAGGCATGATAGATTTTTCACATTTATTTATGTGTACATAATATGGGTATGAGCATGATGAGGACAAAACATTACATTTAAACACATTTTAATGTTTTTATTAGTCCTACATTCATCATGCTTACATAATCTTGAGGGTTGGACCCACTGAACCCAAATTAATATAGACTATAGTAAAATATTTGAGATGTAGATCTGATTATCAGGTAAAATGTACCTCATTTATACATGTTATTAATATATGGAAGCCAGTCGGAATCTAGTCACCTTTTTTCGAGGGATATACATTAATTTTGCAGTCCTAGAAAGTAAAAATCAAGCATAACTGCTTGGTTGTGTTTCGGTATTAAAAACATGCAATATTGGAAAGATATGTTATCATTATTGTGAACATCATAATATAGCTAGTCATAGTCCTCACTGCTCTGGTGATATATATCATTTTTGCTGTCCTAGAAATACATTTATAACTGCACAAGTGTGTTGCCGTAATGTAAGCTGAGATACCTAGTTAAACTAAATAGTTTTGTGAGACACTAGTTTTGTAATTGTTGAAACTGAATTGTTTCCCTTAGACCAATGTCACCATGACTGGCATAATATAGGTTTTATGTGTAAGTTAGGTGAAATAATATTTTCAGCAGGTACATACCATTTATAATAAGTTGTACCCATAAGAAGAATAAGCTTATAAAGAGCAGCAAGGGTGATGATGAGACTGTATGGTAGTGCAGTCTGATCAGTACCATTGGTGTCCTTTGGTGAAAACTTACAGTAATATTACAGAGTAGGAGGATTTACTCCTGTATGGAATTTATGATATTTCATAACTTTATGGTAGTATTGTACAATTTGTAGTAGTGATAAAATAGATTGAATGTAAATATGTTTTAGTAGTTCTATAAAGTTGTGTTTAACTTTTTAACAATGATTATTTGATAAATACATGTATTTGCATTTTTCTAATGTCTAGTCTTGAGATACATGTATTGTGATGCTTAAAGAGTCTCACTTCTAAGGTCATAAGGAAATATGTTTTGATATACAATTTTACAATTGAGAGAGAATTAGAAGTAGTAAGTAAGTGGTTGTTGACTTACAGTTAAATTCAGACCTGATATTTTTGTGGATGCTGCAAATCTAGACTCGGGGGCTACTCTATAGGTGTTTTTCATTTATTATATAATACACACTGGAAATGCCCTAGATACTTCTAATGAGTGCCTACAATATGCTTGTATTGACTGAGTCATAGTTACTATAAGCTGAGCTGAGTAAATTAGTATCTCTGTATAGCAGATATAGTTATATACCCTGGTGAAGTACTTGAAATATGTTTTTCATTTAAAATGTGAATTTTAATGATAGTCATGGATGTTATGTTAAAGATTGCTAGTTGGAATGTACGAGGTTTAAGTTCAAAGAAGGTTCAAGATGTTGAGTTTGTAAACATTGTAAATAAGTTTGATGTTTTTAGTTTAGTTGAAACATGGACTCATAAGGATTCTCCAATTGAAATTTCTGGTTATTGTAATTTTCATGTACCAGGAAAAAAAATTAAAAAGCGAGGCAGAAGATCTGGAGGAATTATCATTTATTTCAATGATCACCTTCAAAAAGGTATATCATTAGAAAGTGTTTCAGACCATATTGTATGATTTAAGCTAGTTAGCTTGTCCTTCAATTTAGAGAAGCCTATATACATAGCTTCAATATATATGCCACCAAATAGAGGCTCAACATTTAATATTGAATTCTATTCTAAGCTGTTAGATGATGTCCTTCAATACAGTAATCTGGGTAATATTATCTTAACAGGCGATTTCAATGCGCGGACTGGTACGTTGCTCGATTTTGTATTTCATGATGATGGTTCCATAGACAAAAATTATTGTCAAACTCCAGACAATTACATACATGACCAAGCCAATTTTCGTAATAATATAGACAATATATCGAACGAAAGTGGAAAACTACTTGCCTTATTATGCCTCGAATCAGGTTTGAGGATTTTAAATGGCAGAACTTTTGGAGATTCCTTAGGATTCTTTACTTGTTTTCGTGATAATGGTGGAGTTAGTTCTGTTGATTACATTTTAGCGCCTGAACAATTATTCGATAGAATCAGATTCTTTAATGTTCAACCTCCAAATGAGTTTTCTGACCACTGTCCTATATGGATGGGTCTGACATGTAATTATACACAGGCTGAAGAATCAGTTCCAGTTAGTCAATTGAATGGAAAATTTATTTGGTCCGAGTTCTCAAAATCTCATTTTATTCAATCAATTAACAGTAAAAGCTCTATTAAAAGATTGTCTGAATTTATGGCTTCACTAGATGTGCAGGAATTTAGTTGCACAGACGAAGCAGTCAAGAGTTTCAACAAGATTGTACTTGAAACTGCTAAAGAATCAGTTACTTTTAAATGTAAGAAGAAGCATAACAATAATAAACATAGATATAAAAAATCTTGGATGGATCAAGACTGCTTTAGCTTAAGAAGATCATTAAAGAGTTTAGGCAGGAAAGTATTGAATAATCCAAATAATATTGATTTACGTAAAACATTTATTAAAGTAAGAAATGATTATAACAGACTTCGAAAAAAGAAACGCTCGGAATATGTAAAAAAGATCTCAAATCAGTTAGAAGATACACATAATAAAAATCCAAAACTTTTCTGGAAAACCTTAAATGACATGAAAGGTTCTAACAATAAATCTAGTAACGTGAAATCCATATCTGAATGGACACATTATTTTGAGGAACTATATAAACCAAATGATAATGAACTTAATTTTGATGAGGAGATAAATGCTTTTTTGTCTGATAAGTCGACATCACACGATCTTGACTTCCCATTCAATTGCAAGGAAGTCAGAAAGGGACTCTCAAACCTTAAGGTAAATAAAAAAGAAGGTATTGATACCATATCAAATTAGATGCTAAAATATGGCTCCTCAGTTCTTACTCTTCCACTTGTAAAATTGTTTAATTATATACTAAATAATACAGAGTACCCAGACACTTGGAATATGTCCTTAATATCTACTATATATAAGAAAGGTGATAAAAAATAATTGCAATAATTATAGAGGCATAAGTCTATCTAGCTGTCTCAGTAAACTATTTACTAGCCTACTTCAAAATAGGCTTATAACACATTTAGAGTCGCATAATTTTTTCAGTCCTTTTCAAGCTGGTTTCAGACCAGACCATAGAACAACTGATCACATTTTTGCAATTAAAACTATAATAAACAAATATGTGAACAAATTAAAGAAGCCTGTATATGGATGTTTCGTTGATTTTGCTAAAGCTTTTGATTCAGTTTCAAGAAATTCTCTGCTTTATAAGCTCACACAAACTAACATTGGGGGCAACTTTTATAAACTTATTAAAAGTATGTATTCAAGCACAAAATTTCGATTTAAAGCAGACAATAAGTTAGGACCAGCAAGATTTTCTTACAGAGGCGTTAAACAAGGTGATGGATTAAGTCCTCTACTTTTTAATGTTTTTATTAATGACCTATGTGACAGTTTTGACGAAGATTGTAAACCAGTTTTAATTGAAGATATTAATATAAACTGTTTATTATATGCTGATGATTTACTAATTATATCTGAGTCAGAGGAAGGTTTGCAAAATTGTATATCTATTTTAGAACAGTACTGTAACAGATGGAAACTTGAGGTCAACTTAGATAAAACCAAAGTTATTATATTTAGCAGAAGACGGAAGGTATTCATGGCTGATATGAAATATAAGAACTCTTCGATTGAGCAAGTATACAATTATCAGTATTTAGGAGTCAATATATCTTTCACAGGCAATCTGAAACAGGCTTCAATAGACTTATCAGCCAAAGCAACAAAAGCCTTATTTAGCCTTAACTCAAAAAATAAAGAATACAGTGATATAAATGTTGAAACTTTATCCAAATTATTTGATACACTTATCCAGCCAATATTAACATATGCTAGTGAAATTTGGATTTCTGATTATAAGATAGATTTAATGGATGATAAATATCCATTTGAGCTTGTCCATTTGAAATCTTGCAGATTCTCTTTAGGAGTGCATAATAAAACTTCTAATTTAGCATCGAGATGTGAACTAGGTCGGTTCCCTATATTAATATCAATACTTAAACTTATGCACAGTTACTACTGCAGGCTCATCAAGCTTCCATCTGACAGATTGCTATATAAACTATATCAAACTGACAAACAGCTGTTTCTGCAGGGTAGTAATTCGTGGCTCACAAACATTAGACACTTGGAAAAGCTTCTGAATATACAAGAACTTAATAGCTTGAGTAAAGGTGCCTTTATTCAGACTTTACAAGTATTTTATAAGAACAAAGTAGAGACTAACTTAGCACATATCAAGGAATCTTCTGATAGTAAACTCGAACTTTTAACTTTTTAGTACCCTTTATAATAGTTTCAGTGTACCGTGTTATTTAAACATGAATTTTAGTAAAGCTAAGAGATCTTTAATTACCAAACTTAGGCTTAGTTGTCATATACTTAATATTGAAACAATGCGTTATTGTAGACCGAAAATTGTGAGACAGAAACGATTCTGTCCCTTCTGTCCGGACACAATAGAATCTGAGGAACATTTCCTTTTAAACTGCAATAAGTATGATTCCAAACGCAAAAACAATAGATTTATATCAGAAATTGTACATGATTTTGGCAAAGGAATAGACGCAGTTAAACATATTCTTAACCCACAAACTAAACAAAATTGTAAAAGCATTTGTAATTTTATTGGTGACGCTTTATATATTAGAAAGTGTCCACAAAATAAGTAGATGGTATGGCTATTGTTATTTTCTTATAATAGCCGCTACATAGAAACATCTGTTTTTCTGATAGATTTTGTTACAATGAAGTAGTAACTACTAATATATATGTTTAAATATATACATATAGTCATGTCGTAGGGAACTGTAACATTTTCAATTTTTCAATTCAGTCTATGTCAGCTCACTATAGCTTAGTTCATATTATGTGTAACTTTTGAAACACACTGATATACTACTTTGGAGATGCCACCTACGTCATGTCATAATCTTGTTATATTACCATTCATAGGCTTATCATCCTACATGTATCTATTTTTCATGCGTATTGGATGTCCGATCTGATCGCAATTTTATGGTTGCTGGCAGACACAGCCTAGATCAGGGATGCCATATTAGTATAACTGCTCTGGGCACTGCATCAGCGTTCCTCAACATTTGCTTTGCGGTCATCCAGTACTCACGATAAAATATGTCAAGTTAGTGTATTTGTGTATTTGTATTGATTGTTTTGTAGATGCGCTAAAATGTATTTGGCAATCTGAATAAAGAATTGAATTGAATTAAACAAAGAAATTTGAAAACTTATAGACATTTGATGTTATTATTCTACCATCAAATTAGCAGCAAAGACTCTGACTAGACGCCGCATATTGCGGTGACCTGTTATCTAATTTTGATGTGCACGCATGGTATCGTATTTGCTTATACTCATTCCTTATTTATTGTTTGTTTGTCTGCTTGTTTGTTAATTTGTCTTTCTTTCTGTGTTGCTCTCTCTCTCGCTCTCTCTCTCTCTCTCTCTCTGCTTGCTTGTTGTTTTATTTCTCTCTCTCTCTCTCTCTCTCTCTCTCTCTCTCTCTCTCTCTCTCTGGGGTGGGTGGGTGAGGAGATGGGTGTGTGTGGGTGTGGAGGGGGTGAGTCTGTGTCAGCGATATCTAGCGTAAAGGCACAAATGCGTCTGCATCTGGCTGTACAATGTTGACCACTCACCTAAAATATGGATCATTGCTTTTCATGTTCAAAATAGTCGCAAATGATATGCATTGGGAAAATCGAAATCTGTTCTAGAATTCGCGACCCCTCTCAAGAAAAGATTTGTCCTGAGGATAAAGCTTGGTCCGTGTGATGTATGTAATCTGTTATTTTTGGGCTTTTTCGAAGAAAATGTGGAGAAATAAGGGTCCAAAAATTTTCAAGTACAGCTCGAGTGATGTGTCGCCTTCACTCAACGTTTACTCGAAATTTGAGTTGAGTTCGAGTGTGAGTGGGACATGTGCATACCGAATCGAACAGTTATGCACTCACACGAGTGACTGATCAGATTATCTGAATGAGTTTGAGTGGAGTATGCCTCGAGTGTAGGTTGAGAATACAGCCGTTAGTCTTATTGGATCGCAGTGTGGAGACTACTCTACTAAGTACGATACCCCGACCGAGAGCTAGGTCGTCCACAAATGATTTTACACCGCTTCCTTGTATCGGGTGAAACTCTTTGTTGCTGACGAGCGCTGAGAGTCCGCAATTCGCCTGATGGCCCGTTACTGTGGCTTTACCACCGCGGCCAGTCCCGATGGACGATGGACACGTTTATTCCGAATTAGCAGCTATTTTCCCAATAGGTGAAAACTCAGTTACCTAAACTTAACTAAAATATGAAAACATACATGTACATAAGGTGCAAACAGCAACAGTGGCCACTCAGTTACCAAAACTTCACTAAAATATGAAAACATACATGTACTTAAGGTGCAAACAGCAAACAAAAATTTAACACCAAGATATAAAACAATAAGAGCCACCATAGAAGTATCGCTTTGGAACGATCAGTAATATAAAATAATTGGCGGGCTTAAATCCATTTTACAGGTGCCTGACCTCACCCTCAGCTTCTGCAGTGGTTCATAACATTTAGTTAATTGTTCGGTCCTCGTGGTGAATCTCTAACTAGTCAATGAATCATCAAGGACAAACAAATAATTCATGATAACCACCTTGATTCAACGAGGACTCACATATTCATTTAGCTGTCCGACGATGGAGATCTCTGGGCGCCAAATAACTTACTATCTCCGGAGCAAAAGAAAAAAACACCAGTTGAGCCCCGGTGGGCCAATCAACAGACCAGAAGCTCCGTTCCCAACCAACTACACAGTTTTGCTGCACAGGTAATCGAGACGCCTAACCCCAATAAACTGTGATATCATAAGTAGTTTCCTTTAGGGGGCACTATAGTATCCACGATATGATAATCACCGAATTATGAAATAATGTTGATCTCTGGATAATATTGGACCATACATGTTCATAAAATCGATAAGCGTTGGTGCTTAAAATGCATTTGCAGAAGCTACACTTGTAAAATGTTGTAAGGACCGTCCTTCTTACTGTAATAATTTTGAATGAGGCCATTACAAAGCTGTAAGTAATGAATAAAAAAAGTAAATCTGAGTTCCTATAGGAGAGTGAAAACATTAATGAGATAGGGGATGTGTCATGCGCGGTTTCGGCTACTCGAGCCTCATCAGTGAGTCTATACATCTGACAATACGGGGCCAGAAGAAATTACTGCGATTATGTTTTCAAAATTCAATTGGGTCTAAAGAGAGTTAAACGATTAAAATGAACTTATGTATTTAAACTGATCATAAATTTCTGATTTCTCAGAATATCCTCTTTGATCTCAAAAGGACCAAAAGGAAAATATATTCTGCTGTATGGATGGTGTACGGTGAGACTTATAGGCCGCCACACAGCACATAGCCAGCTGCAGTTAAAGCCCTATGTGCTATTGCCGATCGATAGAAACATGTAATGAGTATAATAATCAAGTTCAATGGTCCATTCTGTACTTGCATTCATTTTATTTTACACAACTTCTTACGAAACTTCTACTCGTCCATTTTAACATATCTAGATATCAATTTTGTTATTTCATTAACAGCAGTTGGGTTTACATTCCCAAAGACAAGATTTCGCATGATTGGAAGATTTTTTGTCAATTCTTGTTTTAAATGAACAGATGATGAAATTACAAAGTCTCTCACAGCCACTTAAGTGGAGACCTTCATGGTTTCGATACATAATTTCCTTTAGTGCAGAGCTTTTTAGAGTACAAAACCGGAGACATATAACTACTCCACTACGTATAAGCCAATGTCAGATTTCTTTCGCTGACATAGGCTTAAATCTGTATACTAAAAAATGTAAGCATCTGTCGGATTTCTTTCAGAATCTTTATGGAGAATATCTTTGTGTCATTGTTAACTATACGTGCATGCATTTACATGTACATGGATACTTTCATTATTTAAAAATAATTTGCTACTAAAATGACAAGCAACTGACACAGTCGGATCAAAAATAGTCTTTGAAATCTACATGGTAGTGGATCATGATACAGCTCACATGTGAAGTCATATCTTTAAGGTGTCAATGCACTATTGCTGTCTAGTATAGATACCAAACCCATATATACTCCGTTAGTTAACGAAATATTACCCCTACTTTAATTGTTGGCCAGGGATGTTTGTGCAGGGATGATATCGCAAGATCATTCTGTCTGCCTCTCTAGTGTACTCGTCACCATCGTATTCGAGCCAATGCATCAGAAAACCAAGAATTAGCATATGCAAAACCAAAGGCGTAGATCCGATGTGCAGTAACTGCACAGCAGATCAGCGCCTTTGATTTCGCTACACGGATTGTACAATCTCTCTTCTTCTTAAATGCGAAATTTCAAGCTTCTAGCCTGCTTCTGTGACAGTACAGCCTGGTTTGTGTCAGACTTGGTCGGAACCCCAATTTGTTGGTTTTCTCATGCACTGGCTCATTTGGTTGATTCCACCCGGATTACTTCCTTGTTGGGAGCTAGTCATTTTGTTATCTACAAGTATGCGTGTTGTTAACATTGTGTGGTGTTTTGTGTGGAATTGGAAAGAAATCTAATTGTATCAAGTTCTGTGTCTTCTATTCTTACTTTACGTTTAATAATTTAAACTGGCATATTGCCTTGGAGATGTGTTTCATGACCAAAGGACATTGATTGCATGCTGTTTTTTGTGCATCTGAATGTATCCGTCTATAGCACGCAATTCAAATGATTGCAAAAATGCTGCAAAGTCTAATTATTTCTATATTTGGAAGCAAAATAACACAAAATTGAAGAAGAATTTAAGGTGAAAATTCGTCATGCAAATTATTATAGAAGTTGATCAGGTTATCTTAAGGGCTTTTCTTTATGAATTAAAGTATATCAGCACTAGCCACATCTGTTAATTTTGTAGCCGTTTACCTAGAGAATACGCCCTGTGAAAACATGATTCATCAAACAGAACTACATTGCGTAAACTATAACCGTTACCATAAAGATATAACAAAACATATCAAAAGTGTTTTATCTTAAATGAGAGACAACTTCGAAAAAGAGGACAGAGCTTATCTAGAGCAATAGCTTCTCTTGGATTGTTTTGTTAAATAGAAGCCAAGTACTTGTAAATCTGACATGTATAGAATCAAGCGCAATTGCTGGCCATACATGAATAAATAAAAACTAAAACTTAGATCCTTTAAGAGCACTGAACATATTAATAAAAAAATGGGCCATACCATGGTTTCGGATACTGAAGCCTCGTCAGTGACCGTTTAGATTTGTCAACAGGAAGCCAAAGACAAGTGTAACTGTAATGTTGCAACTTTCATCAGGGTAATCCATACAAAGAACAGTAGTATTCTTAGATTTGACAACATGGAGCCGAACACAATTATGACTGTAATTTTGCAACTTTCAACACAATAGTCATTACAAAGACTAGTATCAACCAAAATGGAGCCAAATATATCTAATGTTGGTTAGAAAATGAAATTTTCTGATTTCCAAAAAATATTCTCGCTGATCTCAAGGACCAAAAGAAAAATATTATCTACACGTTAGATAATGTACGGGGAGACTTTTAGGGTGGCCATACGGCACAACACCAGCTGCAATAATGGCTAAAAAAATAAAAACTGTGATCCCTTAAGAGCAGTGAGCATATCAATGAGAAAGGAAATGGGACATATCATGGTTTCGGCTATTGAAGCCTCGTCAGTGACCCTTTAGATTTGACAACATGGAGCCAAAGACAAATGTAACTGTAATTTTGCAACATTCAACAGGGTAGTCAATACGAAGACTAGTATTATCCTTAAATTTGACAACATGGAGTCAAACACAATGACTGTAGTTTTGCAACTTTCAACACGGTAGTGATTACAAAGACTAGTATCAACCAAAAATGGGGCCAAATATATTTTATGTTGGTAAGAAAATGAAATTTTCTGATTTCCAAAAATATCCTCGCTGATCTCAAGGACCAAAAGAAAAAAAAATATCTACACGATAGATAATGTACGGGGAGACTTTTAGGGTGGCCTCAGGGCACAACACCAGCTGCAATAATGAGCAGTGAACATATCAATGAGAAAGGAAATGGGACATATCATGGTTGGAGCCTCTTCAGTGACTCTTTAGATTTAACAACATAGAGCCAAAGACAAATGTAACTGTAATTTTGCAACATTCAACAGGGTAGTCAATACAAAGACTAGTATTATCCTTAGATTTGACAACATGGAGTCAAAGAGAATAACTGTAATTTTGCAACTTTCAACAGGATAAGTCAATACAAAGACTAGGACCAAATATATTGTATGTTGGTTACAAAATGACCAATAATAATTTTCTGATTTCTGAAAACATCTCATTTATCTATCACTCGTCCTCGGTTTAATTTTTATCATAAGTAAAAAAGAAGAATGTATACATGTGAATACAGCATTGCTGAGAGGGCGATAGTAAGAATTTTCACCCTGAGGGAATGTTTTTCATTTTCGAAGGGTAAAATCTTTTACTATCAACCTCTCAGCAATGTTGTATTTATTTTATCATACCGAAATTAATTAAAATCATTCGATTTGAATAGGTATTTACCAATTTTGGCGCGACGTTGTGCAACGTTATTTCGCATCTTCGCATCTTCAAAAAATCGATCGCCATTCACGCTTGTTGACGCCATTTTTAGTTACCAAGATATTTATATATGTTTGTTCCACTTAATTGTATCCAAATACTACTAAAATAATGTGTTTTGAAGTCACTTTCATTAAGATAAAACTGTTTAGAGAATAGAACTGTACGCGCATAATATATGCGCATGTAACAGTCGGAATTATCGCATGGTGAATTCTCACACTCCGGCCTATGGAAGTTTAACATGGGAGGGAAATTTATGTCAGATGTGAAAATGATAATAATTATCAGAGACGTATTGGCCGTCAACATAACTTCATGTACAGAACATGTATAATTAGTTCGTTTTCAGTTATTATTGAATTTGTAGATCACGCGAGTAGACAGAATACAGTGTTTCAGCTCTCTGTTGACATACACTCACCACGATTAAGATGCTTATACAAATTCCAATCTTCGTGCGTCTTACTTTATTCTTGCATATGTGTATGCCATCTGTTTTGCTGCGGGTTATGTAACATTTGAGCCGCCCCATGGGAAAACCAACAATCTGCATAGGCGAAAACAAAGGCGCAGATCAGCTTCGCGGTCACCGCGAAGCTGATCAGCGCCTTTGTTTTCGCTACTCGGATAGTACAATTCCTTCTCTACTTAACTCCAAAATTTCAAGCTTCTAGCCTGCTTCTGTGTCGGACCCGTTCGGAAACCACATTGTTGGTTTTCCCACGAGGTGGCTCATTTATCATGTACATGTACTATGGTTATTGTAAAAGCCGATAAACGTTGAAGTATGCATTACGAAATCATGCCCATGCAATATATACAATTTTCTGAAGCTGTAAAATTTGAAAATTTTCAGTAGAGATTTTGGGTACACGTTTAAGCCTCAAAAATAAGAAAAATATGTATACCCCTGCATACCCCAGTTTTGCTGTATAAAAGTGGGGTATAAGGGGGTATACATTATACATGTTTTCCTGATGTTAACTGATTTATGATATTTTACGATGTATGACGGGGTTAAGCAAAATTCATGGATGCGCCATTTATGATGTACACGTTATTAGATATACGTTAAGATGTGCTGTGTTGTCCATATAACCTAATAGATTTGATATAGCCTTGGAAAATTTAATTAATTTCTAATTGTCTGTCTTTTGATAGGCTACAGTTTAAATTTGTCTGACTAATTTGAAAAGTTAACATGACGGTTAAGATACAGCCACATTTTTACAGATTAACTCTAAAGTAGTTTCTTACTAGACAGTTGTAATTCATCTTTGATTTGTCACAGGGATGGTATTATATCTGAATAATGCTGAACGTTTGCCATAAACTACGAAAATGTGAAATTTGAAGTGTACGATTTATATCTTAATTTACGTGTTATATTATATTCATCATTATAATGTAGACAAATGAAAATTTGTAAGTCAGATAGATTTATCAAAAAAATTCGAACAATGTCCCTTTTACGATTTCAATTTGCCAAATATCAACCATTAGTATTGGGACAAATAGGCAGAAAAGATCAGTTAATGTTAAAGCATTCTCATCTGAACTGTAGAGATTTACAAGACAAAACCAGAGGACCAATGCTCTTGTTAACGCTCACCTGAGATGTGACATATATACCAATAAACTTGTTTGACTATATAATGGTGATACATGTATGCATGTAAAAAAATCATTAACATTCTAAACATTTGCCCATTTTTGAAAGTCTTTTCCCTACAATGACATTTTAACTGTTTTCTGCATTTGTGACGTAAGCCGACCTTGCCGTAAAATCCGTCAAGGTCATCACAGGATCATGATTTATAAATACATTGAAGTACTCTAAACCCAATCGTACATATCAAGTTGCGTTGCAATAGGTTCAGCAGTTCCGGAGAAGTAATTTTTGAAGAACGTTAACCATATATGGGCATGACGGCCGTGATGGGCATCTTGGTCATGTGACCTAGACTATTTCCAGATCTTTGA
The DNA here is from genome assembly GCA_964017185.1 of Rugalucina vietnamica. Lineage (NCBI taxonomy): Eukaryota > Metazoa > Mollusca > Bivalvia > Lucinida > Lucinidae > Rugalucina > Rugalucina vietnamica. The sequence goes on from OZ024871.1 coordinate 70,505,709, forward strand.
ATATTACGGTTACAAACATGCATATTGCGCTGGAGAGGGGGCAAATGTTTAAGAATTTTTTTAAAATTTTCATCTGCATATTTGCTCTAAGTTTTGCCCTTCAAATGACATTTTAATATTTTTCACATTCAAGTTCATGGGTGACCTATGTTGACCTTGCCGTCAAATAAGTCAAGGTCATCACAGGATAATGATTTATGGCAGAACTGTAGTCCGGGTGCTACATGTCAAGATTCGTTGAAATCGGTCCACAGGTTCCTTAGGAGAAGATTTTTGAAGAGCTTAAACACATTTTAGGCATGGCGGTCAGCTTGGTCATGTGGCCTACAAACACATTGGTTTCCCCTTCATATAGATGCTTCCTATACAATATGACTTTAATTGACCAACCCCTCGGGTCCTAAATTTTTCAGATTCTTAAATCTTTAGTCCCGTTGCCCATTTGCTGCAAGTTTAAGCCTACAAATGATATTAAACAATTTCCCATTACAGAAACATCTCATCTCCGTTTACACAAAGTGTTTCATGATAACGCTGATTTGATCGTATTTTTCATTACGAAAACATGCCTATGCAATATACAGTGATTTTTAAAATTGTAAAAAACGAAAATTTCAGTAGAAAACTTTTGATATTTTTCTTATTTTTGCTCAAAACATAAATTGTGGGTACACGTTAGAACCGCCTCGCCGAGGCGGTTGTAACGAGTACCCACAATCTATGTTTTGGAGCAAAAATAAGAAAAAATAGGTATACCCCTGCAAACCCCAGTTTTACTATGTAAAAGTGGTGTTCAAGGGGGTATACATGTCACGGGCATGTTTTCGTGATGTGCATGAATTACACTTGTTCCCCATACAGTCATACAAAGACTTTTAGTGTCTTTAATTAATCGCTTCATCGAGTCGATCCTTACAGATTCAACAATATATATTTATATGGAATAATATTAAAAAGTGATAAAATTATACCTATTTAAATTATATGTAAGGTGAAAATCTGGGATAGCTTTCATACGGAGATGTTTCCGTGATGACATTCAGATGCATAGGTGACCTATGTTGACCTTGCTATAAAATATGTCAGATTTATAATTCATTGTATCCACCGGTTCCGTAGAAGAAGATGTTTGAAGGGCTTTTACCATATAGCTTTGTTTTTGCACAGGCAATTATCCCGTTTCCTCACGACTTGGCTCAATTTAATGATATGTGGTCCTGCAACTTAATTTTTGATAAACCGCGACGCTAGAAAAAAGGTACAAGTAGGCAAAGATCAGGAAAAGGCGCAATCAGAAAAAGATTCCCACTCCAAAAACCGAGGTGGGAAAAAACCAAACTAACAATCAGGTACTTATACCATGTAACATATCGTAGGCCGAATGAGCAGCTATTGTCCCAATAGGTGACCGCTCAGTTACCTTAACTAAAAATATGAAAACATACATAAGGCGCCAACAGCACAAAGAATTTTAAACACCAAGACATAAAACAAAAAGAACCACCACAGAAGTATCGCCTTGGAACGATCAGTAACACAAAGTTACTGGCGGGCTTAAACCGACTTTCTAGGGTCCATACAAGGTCTGACACAAACCGATCTGTTTCGCCATGGAAGAAAGCCAAGAGGTTGAAATTAAATTCCGGAAGATATTTGTCTGATTTTACCTGTTTACAGAAAAAGGGCAATTTTACGAAGAAGATATCTGAACCCCGGTTGGCCAAGCAATATATAAAACGCTCCGGCTCCAACCAACTAAAATTAAGCTTTAAATCGGCGCCATCATAGAGTCTGAGGCTCGACGCACCGGCGTGCAGTTAAAGAAGGAAGTTATCAACTATATTTGGTTTAAATTAAGCATGCGGACTGTCGCATCTCATTTACATCATAATTATCCTGTTTGTTTGTAACGTATAATAATTTTTCTAAACTGAAATGAAAAAAAAATCATTCCTAAGGCTATCAAATTCTCAAATTTGTTAACCAGGTCACCATAAAAGTCTGGTTTAAAAAGCCCTCACGTAAAAGCGTGCTTTTCTCAACATTAAATTTAAAAATTAATTCATAGTGTCTGCGATAAAATTTAGAAAATGTTTTTCGAAGTTTATGATACCGATAGCCCTGCTGGAGAACTTTGGCTAATAAACATTAATTTTGCGCGCTGAAGTCCGTATTTTGATTGCAATTAAAATTAACAATTTTCCACAATAAATTGTAGGCGTTATTGAAAGGCGACTTAATGCAGTTGTTAACAAAATAATCTCTCAGCAGAAATTGTTTCTCTTTGATGCATTATTTTCTGCTAAAAAAATATTCCTTTGATATTTAACTATTATATAATATAATTCTTGTCAAAGTATATATTTGATGGAAATTAATCTTGTATCGTTAAGAATACCAATCATGTTGAAATTGGGTCACTTAATGCTTTCAAAACGGGACGATGCTGGTCACGGATAGATGACAATAAAAATGTGACCACTTTAATGAGCTATCTTCTGACAGTTAACGATCACACTGGTAAATGTAAAAGTACTAGAGCTGGTTGCAACGAACTGGTCCAGTCTAAATTACGCACTGGAGTAAGATTAAAATGGCGGAAAATGTAAATAAATCTTATACCTCTTTTCATTACCATTCCCTTATAAACGTGTGTGTATTTTTTGCCATGTCACCTAGCGCAGAGAAGGGCGGAAACATTGCATTTTATGATCTTAACACGCAATATGCGATTTATTTCATGGGTTAGAAGCCAAATCCGATACAATTCTACCAGTATGACCGGTGGCATTTGTTTCCGTGCCAAAATTGAGAGGAAAATGCATGTTTGAGCATATGTTTTTGTTGTATTGTCATATATTTATGAATAAAAATTCAAGAAACACGATTTCCGATCGCCAATTATTTTCTTGGTATCGCAGCAAATGTTTTATTGAGGATTTTCTAATACGACGCACTGGGAGCATTTTTGAATCATTAGTACAGTGCTCTGGTGGTTGCATGTACTTGCTTCAGGGTTGCTGATTCTACATAGGCAAAGCATCTAATTCGCCCAATCATTAAGCAATTTTATATGAACATCAACGTGACAAAATGTACCTTCGGACATTCTGGCGTTTCTAGTAGAAAACTGCCAAAAAACAGGACATATGTAATATATAGTTGGGGAACCAAGGAGAGATTTTGGCTAACCCTTGCACCCGAAAATAATACGGCTAAATTGTATATGTTTGAAAAGGTTATTATATGGGGCATCTGAAACCACTGTATAGAAATCACGATCGACTTGCATAAAAACGAAGCAGGCGTTTTTCTATGGTAGCCCATTGAGTACTTGTGAAAAATAAGATTGAAAAACTATCAAATACCTTCTACCAGAATTAAGTAAATCGGCTAAAATTCGGCAGATATAATGAGTAACATCTGTATCAGCATTCATATCAAGGATGGTTCTTTGCATGCAGTGGTTGTCGTTTTATAGACATTTGATTGAGCGATCCCTGATTTTGCAAGTTTACCTTTACAATTGTTAGCCTCTGAGTCCATCTAAAATGCATTTATTGCTCAAAAGCGCATTTTATGTTTATTTCTACATATGTTTAAGTCAGTAATAGCAAAAAGAATTCAGATTGATACGTATTTGATGTCTTCCCACAAAAATGTTCAAAAAGACACTTTTTAACATAATTGTTGTGTCTTCCAAATTTGATGAGTTTGAACACCGTGCATAGTCAGAATGGTGTTTGTGAGTATTATTTAAAATAATCACGTTTCTTTTTAACAAACATGTGGCATTAGTTGAGAATCAAGTTGTGGAAAAATATTGTTTGTGTATTACACTTTTCATTTTTTTACCGTTACTTTACATGAAAAGTCAAAAAGGAGATAAAAACAATTCAGTAAGTTGTATCAATCTCTGAAACATCTTGTTTTGTTTTTGTCTCTATATATACTCAGAGGAAAAAATCAGTGGGCCTAAAGAAAAATGGGCTGCTTATGCCTCCAGGCAAAGCTTATATATACTAATGACTGATCGTCTGATTACTTGTTAACCGCTCTGGCCTGAGCCTGCCCATGAAACGTGGTTCAAGTCAAACCATCCATACGTATAAGCCTTTTGTGGCTTAGTTGGATGGTTATATTTCAAACACGTGTTGGATGTAATGACGTTCTCACTTTGGGTTAAAGTCCCAAAAAATGGAGACAACGTCCCAAAATGAGCTTAGCTGTTGACTGGGACGCAAAGCATCAATTCAAACAAATATACAGCATATCCTGCTTTGTTTTTTTTTCTCTCTCTCTCTATATATATATAATTCCTATCAACCTCGAGTGGCGTGACTGCAGTCGAAATAATTTATAATATGGCTCTGAAGAAAATTTTAATGGTTTATCTTGGCATGACGTCTTTCTCGGTTACGTGACCTGGACACTGTGTACAATTTCTGGTTTTCCCTGTCTAAGGATGCTCGACATGAATTTCATCTTTGATTGACGAAGCAGTTTCAGGGGAGAAGATCTTTCACAAGTGGCCCAAGGACAACGACTTTTCACTTGAGAGTTAGAGAGAACGGTCACTGAACAAATCAAATGAACAAAGGACGATAATTATTATAGACACATCAATGGCGTTCCATACAAAATGCACTGTTTTATCGAAATGCAATTCGCAGCGCATTTCTATACAGTGGTTCCATATCAAGCACTGCTCAAGCTACCAATATATAAAAATTCAGCCATATCAAAGTCGGGTGCAATTTCTTTGTCATTTTGCAAGATACGCGATTTCGGTTCCCCAACTAATATGTTTTAGAAATAAAACTGTATTTGTAACCACTGAACACTGGGCTATCGAATAAATGGGGTATAAAACATTTATTTTCATTATTTGAAGTTATCTGTCCTTGTTTTAGCACATAATATACTTAATTTTCCTATATGTATCGCCAAACGGTAACCATAACAACCAGGATGTCACAATAATAGACAAAATGATTCCGACAGAGCTTCTTGTCTGTTGCCTCGCCCACCGGGGTTCAACCGGTGTTTTTCTTTTGCTCCGGGTTTCAGTAAGTTATTCGGTGCCCAGGGATCTCCATCGTCGGGCAGCTTTCTGGGTCTGTTGAGTCCTCGTTTTTGATTCATCAAGGTGGTTATCATGATTTATTCGTTTGTTCTTGATGATTCATTGACTAGTTAGAGATTCACCGCGAGGACCGAACAACAAACTAAATGTTGTGAACCACTGCAGAAGATGAGGGTTATGTTAGGCGCTTGTAAAACCTAGTTAAGCCCTCAAGAATTTTAAATTACTGATCGTTCCAACGCGATACTTCTGTTGTGGTTCTAATTGTTGTGTGTTTTGGAGTCGAATTTCTGTGCTGTTTGAGCCTTATATACGTTTTCATATTTTAGTTCAGTTCGGGTAACTGAGTGGCCGCCTATTGGGAAATAGTCGCTCACTCGGCCTACGACATGTTTTCATGGTATAAGTACCTAAGTGTCATTTTAGTTTTTTCCCCACCCCTCGGTTTATGGAGTAGGAATTTCTTTCTGATTGCGCAATTTCCTGATCATTGCCTACTTGTACTTTTTATGCTTGTAATGATGAAATTTTTGTGCTGTTTCAGCCTTATGTACGTTTTCATATTTTAAGTTCAGTTCGGGTAACTAAGTGGCCGCCTATTGGGGAATAGCTGCTCACTTGGCTTACGATATGTTTTCTTGGTATCAGTACCTAAGTGTCTTTTTAGTTTTTTCCCAATCGTCGGTTTATGGAGTGGGAATTTCTTTCTAAATGCACCATTTCCTGATCATTGCCTACTTGTACCTTTCCATCCATAGTGCAGATTATATATTCCTTTTGGTCCTTTGAGATCAGCGAGGGTATTCAGAGGAATCAGGAATTCATTATCGGTTTAGATTTATTTTCTAACCAACGTTTTAAACATTTGGTCTGTTTGGAGAATACCAGTGTTTGCATCCACTTTCCTGTTGAAAGTTGCAAAATTACAGTATTTGTCTTTGGCTCCATTTTGCCAAATTAAAAGGGCTACTGAAGAGGCTTAAGTAGCCGAAACCGCGATAGGGCCCATCCCTTTTCTCAGTAATATACTCACTGCTCTTACAGCATCTCAGTTTTTTTTTTTTATTCAAACTAATCAGAAGTTTCTGGCCAGTACTCGAATGTCTTGAGTTTTGTAGGCACGTCAAACATGCAGACATGCATTACGCAACTTTGGCGTCATTTTTCGGGACAATGACCTCTGTATCGGTCATTTAATAAATGAGCCTGTGCGTGAGAAAACCAACAATTTGGGTTCCGACCAGGTCCGACATAAAGTGGGCTGTACAGTTGCAGAAGATGTTTGAGGCTGGAAATTTTTAATTGAGAAAGTAGAGGAATTGTACTATCTGTGTAGTGAAAACAAAGGCGCCGATATGCTTCGCAGTTACCGCGAAGGTGATCTGCACCTTTGTTTTCGCCTATGCAAATTGTTGGTTTTCCCTTGTAGCGGCTCAAATGTGACATAACTCAAAAATGACTTGAGTAATCTTGTCAAATAAAGGGTATTAGACTCAAGAAACAATATACATTCAAAGTAAAATTATTTTTTCTAATGCCCAAAATATTGTCCGAAGGTACATTTTCTCGCGTTGTGGCCCATATGTAAAGATTTATAAGACTGTAAAAAAGATAGTTGTTAGACGAAAATTTGTTTTTTGCTCGATTTTTAGAGTAAAGCCACTTTATGTGTCGAGCAAAACTAAGAAAGAAAAAAGAAACAACAACTTCTACCCATGTACCGTCCGTTTTGCTACATATAGGGGTCTGATGTTCACGGACATAATGTTATTAGGCATTTTCTTGCATTACTTTCCATGTTGTCAGACCTACATCCCGCTTATCATCTTACCAATCCGTGCACCTGGTCAATCAGAAAAGAGAGGTACGAGTACGTACAAATGCAATTATGATATATTTTTTTTTAAATGGGTCCATCTAAGTTTTCAATTAGTTTGTTTAGCTGGATATGGCGAAGACTGTGTCTTGTTTTAATTCTTACAAGTTACAAATAGCTATTTTATTTTGGAGATTTTGGTTGGTCTGCCGATGCTCTAATCGTTGTACTTTTATTTATACAGATTTTTTACGATGCGAATGGTGCTATAATCCAATTTACCCTCGCTGATCTCAAAGGACAAAAACGGAAAATATAATCTGCACTGTCAATCGAAACTTTTTATCATTACAAGCAATCTGTCGAAATTATTTTGTCTATTATTGTGACATCCTGGTTGCTATGGTTACAGTTTGACAATACATATAGGAACAGTTAATATATTATGGGCTAAAAAAGGGCAGATAACTCCAAATATTCAGTATAAATATGTTTTAAAACTCATTTATCCAACAGCCCAGTGTTCAATGATTACAAATACAGTTTATTTCTGTTTCTAAAACATATATTACATGATTGTCCTGCTTTTTGGCAGTTTTCTACTAGAAACGCCAGAATGTCCGAAGGTACATTTTGTCACGTTGATGTAAGATTTAAGATTGCTTAATGATTGGGCGAGTTAGATGCTTTGCCTATTGGAAATCAGCAACCCTGAAGCAAGCTTGTGCAATCACCAGTTCGTTGTACCCATGATTCAAAAAATGCTCCCAGTGCGTTGTAATAGAAAATCCTCAATAGAACATTTGCTTCGATACCAAGAAAAAAATTGGCGATCGGAAATCGTGTTTCTTGAATGTTTATTCATAAATATATGACACTATAACAAAAAACTATGCCCAAACATACATTTTCCTCTCAATTTTGGCACTAAAACACATGCCACCGGTCATACTGGTAGAACTGTATCGGATTTGGCTTCTAATCCATGAAATAAATCGCATATTGCGTGATAAAATCATAACTGCAATGTTTCCGCCCTTCTCTGCGCTAGGTGACATGACAAATAAAATACACACACGTTTATATGGGAATGGTAACGAAAAGAGGTATAAGAGTTATTTGCCTTTTCTGCCATTTTAATCATACTCCAGTTCGTAATTTAGACTGCACCAGTGCGTTGCAACCAGCTCCAGTACTTTTACATTTACCAGTGTGACGATATTGATATGGAAATAACCGACATATGGCGAATTTACAAGCATTTTAGTAAACGATACGTTATTTTTGTGGTTTGATATATGTTACAGATAGAACGGATAACAGAAAATCAAAGCTACTGCGATAAAAAAAAATTCTGTTAAAATATTCAAAACATGTACGAATATCGTCAACTGCTTATGAATGGCTGTTGAAAATCAAATTAATCTCTACAAATAGCAAACTTTAAAATTAATGATGTCTAAAAGTGTCTTTCGTCTGGGTTCCCTAGATATGAATTCTCAATTCTTCAAGTCAATTACATTAAGGACATACTGTTACGATATACAATGCCTTTGGTGTTCGCTAATTGACGATCTACGAGTTGCTTCTTCATCTATAAAATGCATTACCATTTCAGTAAAGAGAATAAGAACTTTACTTTCAAGTGTCTGTTTAATCGTCGCTCAAATTATTCTTTAAAAACTTCTTTACTTGCTGATTGTATATGACCTAGCCAGCCTGCCTTACATAATGTTGTATTTTATACTACACATTAAAGCTACAAAAGTAATTGAAACGTGAGAGAACCGTCGTTATATAGGTCAGAGAAACGACAGGTTTTGCGTAATTGCCCCGCAATTTTGCCCGGCTCTCCTCAACGTTCCCATTGAATTGTTTCGAGACTGTGGTTACAAATGGCTGGTACAAGATTCTGATTGACAAGTCATTGAAAAGATACGATAAATCACAATATTTTGCATTTAAAAAAGGCAAAATGCAATGATCAGGGAATGGCTAAATCAGAAAGAAATACCCACTCCAAAATCCAAGGTGGGAAAATAAATTGACAATAAGGTTATATACAAAAAGTAAGCCGGGTGAGTAGCTATTTCCTATTTCAGAATAGGCGGCTACCCAGTTACCCGAACTAAAATTAAACATGAAATTGTACATAAGGTGCTAAAATCACAAAATTCAAGATCAAAACATATACAATTAGAACCACCACCGAACGTTCTTTTTATCAATGTAACAGGTGAAGAACTAGAATATTTATTAATTTTGATAAACAGATCGAATAAAAATACAAGTAAAACTGAAATCCTTTAAAAGCAGTGAACATATTAATAAGAATGTGGATGGGCCATACCGCGGAAAACTGGATGACTGTACTGGATTACAAATATTGCATTGACGTTCGTTATGTTTCATTACGAAAACTTGCCCATGCAATATACAGAGATTTTTTGAGCTTTAAAAATAGAAAATTTTCATCTGAAATTTTTGATATTTTTCTTATTTTTGCTCAAAATATAGATTGTGGGTACACGTTAGAACCGCCTCGCTAAGGCGGTTCTAACCAGTACCCACAATCTATGTTTTGGAGAAAAAAATAAGACAAAATAGGTATACCCCTGCATACCCCTTTTTTGCTATATAAAAGTGGGGTTCAAGTGGGTATACATTACACGAACATGTTTTCATGATGTTCGCGTAGACTGATAACAGCCGTAGATGTTGAAATATATTCCCAAGTTCACCATGCCTTATTTTATTTTATGCTAATATGCCATACCATACTTCACTAAGCTAACTCAAACATCTATGTTTTCATGATGTTCGCGTAGACTGATAACAGCCTTAGATGTTGAAATATATTCTCAAGTTCACCATTATGCTAATATGCCAAACCATACTTCACTAAGCTAACTCAAACATCTATGATGAGATTGTCAAAGAAGCAAAACAACCAAGAAGAATATAATATACTGAAAATCAAAAATCTTGCACCAACCTATTTTTGATATTTTTTATGACCAAGTAGAACTATTTTTATTTCTTACATTATTTTTGGTTAATTCCAATATCGAATCTTTGACTTTGCAGCAAATTCAATGATGTCGATGATAATGCAAACTTTTTGGGGCAAAAAGTGTAAAATTGCAATTTTGAAGAAAAATTGATTACCAATGAAAATTTTCAATGAGTTTTCATTGTACATGTGATCTGCACCATGGCAGTAACGGAAAAGCAATAAAACAGTTTGAATTTTTGGTAATGTGGAGTTTTTACAAAATTTTGAAAATTCGCATTTTCGGAAAATTAACCGGTGGCTTTAAAAAAAGTCCTTTAAACAGCAAAGAAAACAAGCAAAAAATGCATGCTTAGGCTATGGCAGGTAAGCACATACCCTACATGACTCTTTTGACAAATTTCATAAACAGAAGTCATATCCGTTTACTGTACTTCCGGTTTGCATGCAGAAAATTTTAATTTTGATTTTACAACTATCATTTAGTAATTTTTGGGGGTTTTATGTGCCATTGTACTGTTTTGAGATTGAACAACTTGCCCCACACAATCATTTTGGGAGACCAAAGAAACAGTCCCAGCAAAGCAGCGTAAAGATGGTGCTTTATTTTGGTACAGTTTTAAAACAAAGGCAAAGCGCGCCAAATAAAGCACTAACTTTAAGCTGTTTTACTGGGACAATTTGCTTTGTTCCTATCAATTTATTGCTTTGGACAAGTTATTTTATCCTCACTCAATACAATGGTACATAAAAATTAAAAGAAAATGAAAACAGTAACTGTAAATCAAAATTAAAAATTCTTGCATTCAGACCGGAAGTACAGCAAACGGATATGACTTCTGTTTATGAAACTTTTTAAAACAGTCAAATGGGGTATGTGCTTACTTGCCATAGCCTAAGAATGCATTTTTGTTTGTTTTCTTTGCTGTTTAAAGGAAATTTTCAAAACCACCGGTTAATTTTCCGAAAATGCAAATTTTCAAAATTTTGTAAAATCTCCAAATTCCCTAAAATTAGAAATGTTTCATTGCTTTTCCATTTTTACTGCGATGATGCAGATCACATGTACAATGAAAACTCATTGAAAATTTTCATTGGCAATCAATTTTTCTCAAAAATTA